>MU611944.1:0-36087 GCA_025201675.1 Cunninghamella echinulata
CATCATGATTACTTTATTTGGCATCGCACAAAAATTTTTTTTCTTTCTGGAATCCCGATTATTTTTTTCATATTATCTGATTGTTTATTTTTATCTACCCTAATTTTCAAGGTAATCTCTTAGAGTCCTCGGATCCCTTCGATATAAAAGGCATCTAAAAGAAGAAAATTGATAAACAATAATAATAAGTAAAAAAAAAAAGTAAGTTGATTTTTTTTCCATCGATAGCTGAATAATTTTTTTTTTTTTGTGATCAGTATACCTAAAAAATAAATTTCCCTAATAATTAGAAATTGTAATATATAAAATAACCTTGCATGTGAAAAGAAATAAGGTGAATGGGTAACGGGATAATGGTGTAACATTTATTTTTTTTAATTGTATGCACATGGTATTACTTCATTAATTTTTTTTGTATTTCATTTTTTTTTTTTCCAAACATTTGATTTACAAAATAGAGTGGGAGAGAAAAAGAGATATTTTGACATAAAATGATGAAATCATGATGAAAAATGAAAAAAAGATCGGTTAAAATCGTATATGTTTCTTTTTTTCTTTTTTTTGAGATTTGGGAAAGGAAAAACAATAATACACGTGGATAACCTTTTTTTTTTTTATGAAATTCCATATATATATAAAACCAATTTCAGAAAAAAAAAATAGAAAGATTTTATCTACTTATCATTTTTAATAGTCCTTTAGTTTAGTAAAAAAAAATAAAAATAAGTGATTGAAAGATTAGAGACCCTGACTTCACTCTTTTACTCTTTATTTAAACTGGATTTCCGTATCTTACCGGTCCAAAATATAAAAACAAATAAAAAAATAAACCTATTTATAAAATGATGGTATGATAAAAAAAAAAAAAAAATAGTAATCACTTAAAATGGAAGAAATTTTTTCTTTTGTTATGTTGTGTACATACTCTCTCACTCTCGGTCCTTCCCTCTTTTTTATTATTATTATTATTCTTATTTTGTGGTAGAGTTATTGTTCAAAAAAGTGTTTGTGTCCGAATGTTTGGATCAAAACAAATAAACTAATTTAGTGACGAAAAAAGATAACACATCATTGTCATATATATATATATATATATATGTATATGTATGTACGCTATCTACTTTTAATCAAAGTCTATATTCAGTCAAAAATGAAATAATACTATTTAATTTTTTAATATAAGGATATATATTTATTTATGAAAAATAGACTTATACGTATTAGAGTAGTAATTTCAAATTATACTTTTTTTCACAGCTTTATTGTCTAAAAAGAACTAATTTTTTTTTCTATACCTTTTTTATTTTTTTTCAAAACAAATATTGATTATGAATGTTGAATGATAATAGCTTTTTTTTCTTTTCTTTTTTTTAATGTATGAAGATGAATAAATTAAATATATGGAATAAATATTATAATGTATATATAGTTTAATTTGTGGAAGGTTGTTGTTGTAATGTTTGAGCGAGTGCACGAATGGTTGGATCATAATGATTCTATATATTAATAATAATAATAATAAAGTTAATTTATTATCAAAATTATTTATTTGTTTATTCATTAAGTATAGATATTATATACATATACATATAAAAGAAAAAAAAGTCGTAAAAATTACCTGATAGAGGAATAATTCATATAAACTAGTACCAAAAGGATTACTTAATTCAGGATCTTGTAATAATGGCATGTATAAGCCTGTTGAAGCTCGATCTTCAGACTGTATTAAAGCATCCAAACGGTGGTCTTTCTATTAAAGATTGTATCATATCACATGGTAAATAAATAAATATAAAAATAATATTAACATTTGAATAAAGTTTATTTTTATTTTACGTTTATCACATTATTCCCTTTTTTTTTTTTCTTACATTGATTAAACGTTGTACAAGGTTTAAACAGTTAGATACTGTTTTTGTAGGCATATTAAGTGCAACCAAAGAGAATCTTTTAACAAAAGCAGCCAATCGATCGATAGGGATCTGACGTTTCCTTAAAAACATCATTTCTAAACCACGAAGAATCAATTCACTTTCAGATTCAGATGATACAGTTATTGTTTGTTGTTCATTACTATTATTGTTATTATTTGTTGACAATACCCAATCATCTTCTAAACGTGTATGGAAAGTAGCTTGGAGTAATATTTGATAAATTTCTTTATAAAAATCTTTTAAATCATAATTCACTGCTTCACCTTGTCCTGATAATAATTGAAATGCTGTGATAATACATAAAAGACATTTACGTGTGTTGGTAGTGGCATATGCTGTAAAATCGTTGGTTGTATTATTTAATTGTTGCATTACATTACGAAGAGCGTTTAGAAGGTCATTAAAGAAGTCAACATTGATTAAATGGGAGAAGCGTGCTAATCCTTCTAATACATTAGGTAATAATGGTGATGTTGTATATTGCTTTAATACTCTAAAATAAAACGCAAATAACAACTTTAATGTTTCTGTATGCTAGAATAAAAAAAAAATAATGTAGATTAGAAAAATGATAAATAAAAAAACTAGCCCTCTATATGATATATATGATAAGTTCACTTACGTGTTTATCTTTTTCTTCTTTGCTAACAATGGCTTCGGCTTCTTGAAATTCCTTTTCAATTTCTTTGGTTTCTTTTAATGCTTTTTTGGCCTTCTTATTTAAAAATGGTTTATCTTTGGCTTTACGTTTACGTTGAAGTGGATTATCTTCTTTATTATTACTATTAGAGATAGGTGCCATTTCATCCTTAAGTCTTAAATGTAAGAATAAAGTAACCACTTTTTCATTTACAGTATAATGTTTTGATTTAATCATACGAGTAATCATAATAACAGCATCCAATGAAATTCGTCCCGATTCATCGCCTTCAAGAATATTGATAATAGCGTTGTACGATAGTTCTGCCATCTGACAATTGTAATAATAATAATAAAAATTTTTGTAAAAAATTTATTTTTTTCCATTATTTACTATTATTAATTTTATTATTTCTTTATTTTATTTTATTAAAAAAAAGCAACTTACTTCATCCCATTTATATGTGCTCATTCTAGCCACTATCGATACCATAATTTCCAATCGAAAGTTAAAATGAGGTTTACTTGTTAATAATTCACATAAGCATTTAGTTGCAACAATGGCCATAGATTTATCAATTTCTGTGTTTCTTTCTAAAAAAAGATTAAAATATAAATATATATATATACATATACAAATCTAGAATTCTCTTTTTTCTTTTTATTGTTGATCACTTTCGTGTCACAATTATTTATTCTTTTTTTTTTTATCCTTAAAAATTTTATTATAATAATAAAAACTTACTGGATAAAAGGGCATTTAAATCTTTCAAGTAAGCTTCATAGTTGTGTAATAACGTTTTTTCATATTGTCGCAATTTTCGAATATCTTTGCTAACAAGTACACTTTCTTCTTTTTCAGTTGATAAACGAATACGATATCTATAAATAAAATAAAAAAAGATAAAGGTAAATAAATATAAAAAGCAAATGATTATTTGTTATGAATATCACTTCTATTTTCACCCTCTACCCCAAATTGTTCAAATTAAGATTTAGAGTTAAACATTTTTTTTTTAAAAAAAACAGCTCTATTTGTATCTATACATATATATTTTATTTTATTTTTCATATTATTTTTTATTCTTGCTCGTGTTTTTCCCATTCTTTTTTTATTATATCTACATTTCCCACGAATTAGATAATAAACAACTTCTTATGCTTACCCTGGAATGATATCTTTATATACAGCCAATTGAGCTAAAAGTGCCAATTTACGTACAGTAGCGTTATCAGTTTTGTACATGTCACGGAATCCTTTTAATCGACCAATCTGAAAAAAAAAACCCCCCAAGCATTTTTTTTTAGTTTCATATAAATCTTATATATATATATGCATATTTAACAAACTTACATTTTCTTCAGGATCTTCTTGAATAGAGGTAGCTAATGAGGCTAATTCTTCTTTTTTAAGTATAATGAGTTGTTTCTTTGTAAGTTTTGATTCATCCATAGTCGATTCATCCTCAGAATAAGCAAATTTTGAAGATTCGCTATCATTATCACCCTTTTGATTCATCTTTTCATATTCTTCTTGTTCTTCATCAATAGATTCAACATCACTTTCTTCTTCTTCTTCAATATGCTCCTGTTCAGCTATCTTACCACTTGCTAATTTAATAGGTAATTTATTAACATAATCCTTTTTAGACCATTCGTTAGCTACTTTTCTAGGTTTCATTTCATAATCCATTTCATCATCTGATTCATTTTTTTTAGATAAATCCTTTTTATTTTTTCTTTTAGTCGATAATTGTTGTTGTTGTTGCTGTACTTCTGATTCTGAATCTGATGATAAATCACGTAAAAATTCTCCTTCATCTTCACTATCTATTAACTCATTAGTATCTTGAGTAATCATTTCATCATCATCATAATCTTCATCTTCAGAAGAGGAAAGTTCCATTGGTTCAGGTACTGATTCTAATTTTTCTTCTTTGGATATATTTGCTTTTTTTGGTGCTTTAGCCTTGGTTACTTTTCTATATATAAATTAATTACAAATAAAGAAATATAAAGATATATGAGCATAAAATAATATATATATATGGATAAATAATAGATATAAGTATACCTAGCTAATTCCTTTGAGTTCATTGACTGTAAAAAGTTTCCAAAATCTTGATTTTCTTCAAAAAAGGCTAAATCCTCATCAGAAATATCAATGTCATTTTCATTAGCATTTGGTACTTGAACAAACTCTTTATCCTAAAAAATAAAATAAACATTAATATTACATTATTTTCATGATATATACATGTGTATGTATTTCTGTGTGTGCTTAGAAAAGAATATATATATATATATTCAAGCATTTTAAAGTAACAGATCTTGATTATTATTTTTTCTTTTTCGAAAAAAAAAAAAAACTAACCTTTTGTTGCTTTTTCTTTACTGGTGTTTTTCCATCGTTATTCTTTTTTTTAATTGATCCGTTAGTAGCTTTTTTAGTAATTTTATTTTTCTTTGGTGGCATTTTTTTTAAAAAAAAAAAAAAGAATAAAAAACAAAAGATATATATTAAAACAAGGATCGTCACCATCATCATCAGTGTAAAAAAAAAAAATATTTCAAAAAAATTAATTATGCTTTTTTTTTTTTTTGACACCCGCCCCAACAGTCACCAGTATACAGTGGCTTTCTCTCACTTAGCGCGCACCATGCGACCACTTGAATTTTTTTCTTTTTTGTTTTCCACGTTTTATCTTTTCGTTCTTATTTTATATTATTTAAATAAGTAAACAATACTTATATATTCATAAAATTATTAATTATATAATTTTAAATAAAAAAAAAAAAATGAATGAATTTGTTTTTTGATATTAAATACAAATAATTCAAAATAGCGCAATACAAAATTAGGCTGAGATTTAAAACGTCAACTTTTTTACTTTTATAGTATCTTTAGTATTGAAATATCAAAATAAAAATTATAGTATATTATATAAATATTTTTTTTATTCTATTTTTTAATACAGTATTCAGATATTATAAAGATATAAATAATTATATGTATGTATGTATTTGTATATATTGTAGATAGAAATATTAAATCATAAATTTTTGCGTAGTGTGATTAAACAATTTTTTTTATTTTATCTCTACTTTTAATACAGAAAAGAAAACTTATTGATTACTGACCCTATTTTCTTTATGAAATTTTATTATATAACATATGGACATTATACATTTTATAATATGAAATCTAACATAATATATATTAATTTCAATACTCTTTTTTTTATTTCTTTTGTTTTTATTTTTACTGTAGTATTCTAGAAAAAAAAAAAACATTATAATTTCACAATCATAGCAACAAATATTAGTATAATATGGTACCAACAATATACAGTAGTAATTATCGGTAATAAAAAACATATTAAATACTGAGTCTTTAGCTTTTTACTATTTTTTTGTATCACGTAAAGTTGATAATGTATCTAATAAGCTCAAAGTACAATGGTAGCAAATATAGAACTTCTGATTATAACTCAGCCTTGAAAACATCTTAGCATAATCTAATAATAATTGACGTTTTTAATAAAACTTTAAAATAGTACGTAATGTGGCGTTCTTTTTTTATTTTTTAAAAAAAAGAAATTAAATAAAATTCAAGAGTGTTTGATTGTTATTAAAATTGTAACCATCATTTTGACTAGAGCATAAATTACATGACTATACGATTCATATAGAGTATTATTTATTAAAAGGATTCAGAAAGTTCTAGCGTATTTATTATTCATTATATAATTCAGTATATAAATACGTGGTTACCATCAGAAATATAAAATGAAATAATAAGCATATATTTGATGAAAGCACGAAATCATTTTAATTTTGGAATTTAGCAAATGTTTAAAACTCAATAATTGTGGAGTGTCTGTTTTACTGTCCTTAGAACCGATATAAATGTCTGAGTGTTTCGGTTAAAAAAATGGCCTAAATACTATTTAGAAATCAGCATAATTTAAATTACCATTTAAGTAATGTAATTTCGGCCCGGCGGAACAAAATTTTTTTGATTTGTCTTAAATTACTGGTTGTTGAAGTATATTTAAATGGATTTTTTTTTAATTTTTATTCTAATTTATATCTTTTTCATATACTTGTATTATTTTATTATTTCATTCATACTATATTTTCTTTTCTTTTTAATTTCATTTACATAAATAATCATGTTTACTCAATATATCAATCATTTTATCAATAATTTTGATCAAAAGAAAACAATGGATCACTTTCAAAAAGTCGCTACTTCTAAGGAAGGTGTTATTGGTATTGCTACGGCTGCTGTTTTGATGGCTGGTATTTCTGCATATAATACAAAAAAGGTACATAGCCATTATAATATATCTTTATAAAAAAAAAAAATTCCAAAAATAAATAAATAAATAAAAGGACCATTCTTATTTTTCATTTTTTTTATGGATAGTTTGATCGTGGTTGTCCCCGTGTACCAGATAGTAGTTTGATTTATGGATCAACAGTGGAATATCGTAAAGATCCTCAAGCTTTTATTAATAAATGGCAAAAGAAATTAGGTGATGTTTATAGCGCATTCTTATTTGGAGAAGTAAGTTGGAAATAATTAATATTTGTAATTTACTATCTATAATACATCGTTTTTTTTTAATATTGATTGAATATTTTTTTTTCTTTATCCAGGAAGCAATTATTGTATCTGGAAGTCAAGTTCGTGAAGTATTCTTAAATAATAAATTAAGTTTCATGGTTGGCGTTAGAAGAGTAAGCAGAATAATATATTAATAAGAGGTTTTAAATTATAATTTTTTTTTTTTGTGTTATTAAAAGCTAATCAATTCTTTCTTTTATTATTTTAGCAATTTGATGTTCAACTTTTAACTAATTCTGCTCATAGTAATGATGATGGTTCTAGTCCTATAGCTGACTTTACTAAACAGCATCTTAATCCAAACCTAAAGCATTTTACACCTCGTGTTATTGAATATGTAAGAAACGAAAAAAGAAAAAGAGAATGATATAGGTGGATTATCATTTAAAAATAAAGCCGCTTTATGCTTATAGAAATACAATTTTTATTTATTTATTTTTTAAAATGAATAAACAAATATATAGCTTACTCTTGGATTTAATGAATTTAGTGGTGAAATTCCAGGTAAATACATGAGTTAGTTTACTTAATAATATATATATATATATATATATATATATATAGTTAAAATAGAATGCACATGTCTATTAAACTACAATAATAATATTAACCACCCATTTTTTCATTTTTTATTTTCATAGTTGAAGGAAAAGATTTTTATCACGTTTATCCCATGGTACAACATATGGTTGCTAAAGCAAGTGCAGCTGTTTTTGTTGGAACTGATTTAGCTAATAATCCTCAATTGATTGATTCCTTCAAAAATATGGTTGTTGAAGTTGGTTCTGAGTTATCGCCCAAACCTATCTTGGAACTCTTACCCACTATTTCAAAATTAAGAATGTGGTTCATTGGAAAAACCTCTCCTAGTGTCAAAAAACATCGTAAACAATTATATGATGCTTTAAAACCAGAAATTGATCGTCGATTAAAGGCTAAAGAACTTGGTGGTAGTAATTGGGAACGACCTGTAATAATCATATATATGCACATACACACATATTGTGGTTGTCATTTTTATTAACTTTTTCATCTTTCTTTTGGCTTATATAGGACGATATTTTACAATCTATGATGGAATCAACTGATAAACCAGATTATTTAGATATCTACGATTATTGTTTAGAAATGGTAACACAATTCATCTTTGCTGCTTTACATACAACAAGCGAAAACAGTACCGTAGCTTTATATCGTATTTTAAACCACCCTGGATTCATTGATGAATTACTCGAAGAACAAAATCAAGTATTGGAAAGTGAAGGATTTGATCAAAATTGTGGTCCCGAAGTATTTACTCGTGAAATCCTTAATAAATTCGTTAAGTTAGATAGTGCCATTCGTGAAGCTTTTAGAATTAAAAACGTATATATTGATTTACCACATCAAAATGTCAGTAATGAAAATGTTGTCTTATCTGGTGGTACTGTAGTTCGACCTGGTGAAAATGTATATATCAATTCATTTGCTAATCATAATGATCCTGAAATTCAAAAGATGCTCGATGACTTTCAAGATTATAAACCTCTTCGTTTCTTAAATGCTGGAAAGAATTCTGCTAAAATCGGTGAGGATTATCTCTTTTTTGGATTGGGACCCAAAGCGTGTCCTGGAAGGTAAAATATAATATTGAAAACGTCATAAAATGACGAAAAAAATAATATAAAGTATAGGTTAATAGCGAAAAAATAGTCAAAGATAATAACTTTTCGTTTTTTTTTATTAATATTTCATTTTTTCTTTCTATTTTTTATATAATAAATTAGATGGTTTGCTATTCAAGAAATTAAAACAATTATTTCTTATCTAATCCGTCGATTTGAAATTGTACCATTAGAACCAGTCCGTATTCCTGTAGCTGAATACGACTTTTTCCCATCTGGCATGTACAAGCTTATTCCTAGAAAATAAAATATTTATTCATGCATATGTATATTTATATATACAATAACAGCAAAAAAAAAAAAAAAATTGATAAACTTATCTCATACTATTCATTACTTTAATCTTCATATAAATAAAAATATAATATTAGACATTAGCTATGATTTTATAAATTTACTTCCAAGAGCTTAAAAAAAAAGCAATACGGATAAAAAATATAAAAGCCAGAAAGGTCTGGATTAAAAAAAAAAAAATGCATAAAGTAAAATGATTATTATGGTAGTCATGATCTACTATTGATATACTTTAAATGCTAAATTATTTTAGTTCAGTTTTTAAAATCAGCCCTATTTTTAAAAAAATCCTTTCCGTTTTTCTATTTTCTTTTTCTTTTTATTAAAAAAAATAATAATACTAAATTTTTAATCCACTCATATCTTTCATTGTTTTTATTACTCTATCAAATATTTCATTATTTTATTTTCCAGCACTATAATAAAATAGTATGATAGTTAAAAATGCTTCACTTTGAAATGGGATAATAATCAAGTTTTTTCGACTAAATTCAATAGGTACAGTTCGATATTTTGTTTTATGATTTAATCATGACAATATGAACGTATTTATTCTTGTAGAGTATGATCTTTTGAAATAAGAAGGGGCATGGGAAAAGGTAAACTAGATCCCTTTTTATACATAAATCAGTATACTGTCATATATTAAAAAAAGAGAATACAGCTGCAGTAATATATTTATAGAACTGTTATAACCTCAGTAACTGAAAATAAATAGCAATTTGGTGATAATAAAGTAATAATATTACAGGATGTTGGTAAGACTTATTATGAGCATACCAATCGACAAAAAACAAGTGGGAAGTGTATATACAAAGCTCTCAATCAATAGCTCCAAAGGGAAAGAAAATGAAGAGTAAGAGGAAAATGAAATTGTATTAATTGTTTTATTGCTAGTAAGTATCGTTATATATAATAAATAGAAAAAATGAAAAGAAAAGTAAACTATTAATTTAATAAAAAATAAAAAAGAAATAAAAAGAACCAAAAAAAAAATAGAAAAAAAGGAAAAAGAAAAAAAAAAATATGGAAAAAATAAACTTTTTGATAGTATACAAAAATCAGAAGCGATAATAAGGTTTTACTATGAAAAAAATTTAAAAAGGTAGCTGAACATGGGATCAACTGTGTTTGCCAATCTCGAATTTCTCGATAATAAAAACATAATTACACAACTGGGGAAATGATATATGGTCTATGGACATTAACTTTGAAAAACGTTTTTATTTTTATTAATAGTCTGTGTCACATTGATGACTGTAACACCAATGTAAATTTGATGGGCAGCTTGACATTTGAATAAATATAATTGTAGCAATCACTATATGTATATATATATACATATATAAGAGCAATAAAGCATAAATGGTATCAATAAATAATATTATAACAGTTAATCATTTAAGAATATATTAAGATTATAAAATATAAATTATTTACAAGAGTATATATTTATATATATATTTAACATTTATAAACGATAAGGTAATAACATAAAAATAAAAAAAAAAAGAGAAAAAAGGAAAGAAATAAAGTTTACCTCAATTAAACCTGCGAATGATTAGTGAAACAGAATTACCAATTTCTTTTTAAATATATATATATACATTTATATTTATCTTCATTTTGCTAATCTCTCTTTTTTTTTTTTCTACTTTTCCTCTTTTCTTTTATTCTTTTTTTCTTTCCTCTCTTTCTCTCTCCTTTATATATATTCCTTACATTAAATAAACAAACATGATAACTCAATATATTAGCCATTTTATCAATAATTTTGATCAAAAAAAAACCGTAGATCAACTTCAAAAAATTGTTAATTCCAAGGAAGGTGCTATTGGTATTGCTACTGCTGTAGTTTTAATGGCTGGTGTATCTTTTTACAAGTCAACTAAGGTAATTATATATATATATATATATATGTATGTATCTGTAAATTGTTTAAATAATAAAGCCTACTTTCTTCTATGTTTGTAATAGTTTGATCGTGGCTGTCCTCGTGTTCCTGATAGTAGTTTCATTTATGGTTCATCAATGGAATATCGTAAAGATCCCAAAGCTTTTTTAAATAAATGGCATAAAGAATTAGGTGATGTTTATAGTGCTCGTCTTTTTGGTGGAGTAAGTCTATGTTTATTATTACTGTTATTATTATAAATAAAATATAGTAAACTAAAATAAATAAAGTGTACATCATATATAGATAAATGGTCTAAGATGGAATATTTTTCATTTTGATTTTATAGGAAATCGTTATTGTATCTGGTCATCAAGTTCGTGAAGTTTTCTTAAATAAGGATTTTAATTTCAATGAAGGCATTAAAAGAGTAAATTTGCAAACATATAATAATAGTAACAGTAGCGGAAAATACAAAAAAGATATTTTACAGTGAATACTAAATTGGTCCATATTCTATTTTTTTAGTCTTTTGATACCCATCTTTTAACTGATTCTAGACAAAAAGATACCCATATTAGTCCTATTGGCGATGCTACCAAACAATATCTTAATCCAAATCTTAAATATTTTACTCCTTATGTTATCGAAGCTGTAAGTGAAATAAAACTAGTAACAACAGCAACAATGGATGGATGATAGTAATATAATTATAAACGATAAATATAATCTCATATGTATGTCTCATTTTTGTTATCATTTTTTATTCTTATTTTAATATATATATATATATGTAAATAGCTCACTGAAGGGTTTCATGAATTTAGTGGTGATATTCCTAGTAAGTTTGAATAAAATAATATATAAAAATAAAAATGTGCTATACTAATATAAATATGAATACATTTTATTGATTTATTTATAACCTATCTTTTTTTTTTTGTTCATTTTTTAATAGCTGAAGGAAAAGATTATTATCATTTATACCCAATGGTACAACATATGATCGCTAAAGCAAGTGCAACTGTATTTGTCGGTACTGAATTAGCCAAGAATCCCCAGTTAATTGATACTTTTAAAAATATGGTTGCTGAAGTTGGATCTCAAATATCAGTTAAACCAACCTTGGAGTTATTCCCAAGAATCTCTAGACTCAGAATGTGGTATATCGGAAAAACTTCACCAAGTATTAAAAGACATCGTAATCAATTATATGATGTTTTAAAATATGAAATCAATCGTCGTTTAAAGGAAAAGGAAATTGCTGGCGATAAGTGGGAAAGACCTGTAAGTTTGATTATAGTATAATAATAATTATAGAGTGTTTGTTTGGTTAATACTTTTTTTATATATTTATACTTCTTATTTATTTATATTAGATTGATATTTTACAATCACTTATTGAAACTAAAGACATACCTTCTCATTTTGATATTTATGACTATTCTATGGAAATGATTACATTGTTTATCTTTGCTGCCTTACATACAACTACTGAAAATGGAACTGTTGCCTTTTACCGTATTATGAGTCATCCTGGATTAATCGATGAATTACTCGAAGAACAAAATCAAGTATTAGAAAGTGAAGGGTTTGATAAAAACTGTGGCCCTGAAGTATTTACTCGTGAAATCCTTAACAAATTCGTTAAATTAGATAGTGCTATTCGTGAATCATTCCGAGTTAAGAACACTTATCTTGATATACCTCATATTAATTTTGGTGATAAAAATATTGTTTTATCTAGTGGAGCTATTATCAGACCTGGTGAATATGTTTACGTTAGCGCTTATACTAATAATAATGATCCTGAAATTCAAAAAGGTCTTGACGACCTTCAAGAATACAAACCTCTTCGTTTCTTGAATGCTGGAAAGAATTCTACTAAAATTGGAGAGGATTTCCTTCCATTTGGATTAGGACCTCATTCTTGCCCTGGAAGGTAGAGTATAATATTAGAAATGCCATAAAACGATAGAAAAAATGAATATAAAACATAGATTAATAGTAAAAAAGGGTATAAAAGTAATAAATTTTTGTTTTTTATTAATAATTCTTTTTTTTTTTATATAAAAAAAATTAGATGGTTTGCTATTCAAGAGATTAAAACCATGATTTCTTATATTATTCGTAAATACCAAGTTGTTCAATTAGATAATATCACTTTTCCCACTCAAGATCAAATGTTTTTCCCATCAGGTATGTATAGACTTGTTCCTAGAAAATAAAAAGTTATCTTTTATTCAATCTACTGGATCTATTTATTTATTTTTAAAAAAAGCAAAATTTATATCCTTTCCCAATAATATTTTATAAATAAAAAATGAATATATATGTAGCATACGGTATTTAAATTTATTTATTAAATTAAAATTCAGACAAGTTAATAACAAATTAAATAATATATACGGTAGTTATACATTTATTTATTATAGTATCGTGTAAAACTATTATGTTATAATATCTATTGAATATTATTACCTCGAGTTTTTTTTTTTTTTTTTTTTTTGTATAAAAATTTAAATTTATTAAGAAAAAAAAATATTATGGAAAAAGATCACATCATCATGAGAGGTGAATTAATGTGCTAATAAATTAAATTACTTTTGAGATATCAATGTATAAACTAAGGCTAATTCACAATTCTAATTTTTTGTTCAAAAGTTTATATGGCTTGATCTTATCGGCAATGGCAAGAGGAACAACCATAGTATAATTATGCATTCTTATCTTCCACAATAATTACTATGTTTTCCATTTTGCACGACTGAATGCTTGAGAAAAGATTTGATCATTAATAATAATCATAATAGGGTTAAGTTTTTCATATCCTTGAGTATGTAATAAAGAAAGGAATATATTTTTTAGAGTTTGCTGAAAAGTGCTGATTTTTTGAATTCAAAGTTCTGATTCAATACCTCTTTTTGATACACAGCAATGGTTATAGTTTAATTTTGATTACATATTATTCAATACTATTCGATTCTGGGTAGATTTTATTCGGTTATAATTAAGTATTATTCAATCAAGTACCATTCAGTTCCAATTAAGTGCTATTCAGTTCTGGTTAAGTACTATTCAATACTTTCAGTTCTAAATAAGTTTTATTCAGTTTTAATTTCATAAAATTTATTAATAAAAAAAAAAGAGTATATAATATACTAATTTTTAGTTATTCCAAGTGTTCAAAATGTATTTAAAGTTTATATAATGATTGATGATATTATTATACTATAGATAGCTATAATATTTACCAATAGTAAAAATGAGTTTATGAATTTGAATCCATTTTTAAAGAATACAGGCACAGAATATAATTTGGGTCTGGTTATTCAAAAAGAAATACTAGTAAACGTTATAAAAAAAAAATGGACATTTTTTATTTAAAAGTGTTGCAATATATAAAAAAATCTAACTAATACAATGTACATTGGAAAATCAAAAATTTCTGATAGGATTTTCAGGCTAATTCAGAGTGTTAGGCTTTCACGCCACCCTCTATTTGAAATACCCTGAAAAGAAATCTTGAAAGTTTTTTCAGCATCTAATTGGATTAAATAAATCAACCATAGAATTCTGATTAACTTTACTTTTTTCAAAAAATATAGTTTTAAATATAATAGTCAGATAATATAGGCATACTATAAAAATATACTCATATTTCCATATTCAAAATACATATGAGGTTATTTATTTTTGCTATTTATTATAACATCTTAAAAGAATCAATTTTCAAAAAGAGCGTATACACCAGACCGCGAGGTATCTTTTGTATCAATATTATCTTTTACAGATTGAATAATTTGATCCCAATCAAGAACCTTGCTTTTGAAGTCTTGGTAGTATTTAAACCAGTCGTTAATCTCATTATCTTCAAGTTGCTTGCTAATAGTACCAGCAGCTTTTCCTAGATGGTTTAACCTAAATAAAGTCTATTGAAATATTAATAATTATTGTAAACAAAAAGTTGATTATTTTTTTTTTTTAAAAAAATGACTATATGCTTTCTATTATAATTTTACCACTACAAAAACAATAGTTAAAAATTTTTTATTGATATCATCAACACCGAGTCGAAAATCCTTGCTTCTGCGTAGTAATACTTTTTTTATTATATGATAAAAGAAAGGACTTGTCATTATATCATTTTCTTCGTTATAGTCTTGTCTAGAAAATCTATTGTAAAGTGTGACATAATTTAATTGCTTAAGCATTGAATGTATTTTAGTATTATTTACTAGCGTTATCGTACCTAGCTTTTCTAGCTAAATAGCAAAAGACTTGCTCCATTCCACCTTGATTACCAACATCACAATAGAAGTCATATTCTAATAACTTTTTTCTAATGAAAAGAGAAAGCTGAGAACATTCTTTTATCATGCCATAGTGGATGTTGATATTCATTATTATACGTATAGTAGATTCTTGAGCTTCATTATAATTAATATAAAACGATTGCTTGATGTAAAAGTCTCTTCTAGCCATACCATCAAAGATAGAAAACTGATCTGGGCTAATATCAATAACACGACTATGTATATAGAAAAATGATATTTCAGTTAGTCCATTAAATATAACATCATTAATGAAAAGTTATACTTGCCGTCCATTTTTTTTTTTTCAAACAAACAGCCTCCTCCTCCATCTTCTTTGTAATCTACTTTTTCTATCTGTAGTCCATGCGGGTCTATATTATCATTAGGTAGGGTAGACAGCCGCACCACTCTTTTATTATTTAATTTTGTAAAAAAAATTGTCGGGCGAGCGTACAGTCCTTTTTCTTGGGTATCTTTTTTTTTTTTAAAAAAAAGAATATACATATAATAATTATAATTACAACATTTTCTTTTTTCAAGTTATTTAAGGTCGGTATTTACTTTTATTATGTTTAAGAGGCATACTAACAAAGCTTATGTACTGATTTATATTGACTTTTAAAAATAAAAAAGAAAAAAGAAAAAAACGAAATTTCTATAATATAAAGCTTTTTAATTCATGCAAATTATTAGTACTTGAAATTTAATCCCAATCAGACGCTGTAAGAATGAAATTTTGCTTAACTGAGTGGCTTTAATTATTTAAGTTTCGAAAAAAGGAATCACTTTTTTTTTTTTACTTGATCTTTTCTTTTTTCTTTTATATTCTTAAAAAAACTACAATGAATTCTATTATTTGTCCCTTTAAAGATTGTAATAAATCTTTTTCAAAACTTGCCAATTTTGAAAAGCACGTTATGAGAATTCATGAAGATCAATATTTACCAATGATGAATAATACTAATGTAATAAAAATAGCAATGAAATTAAAATATAACTGTACTTGCACAAACTAATATTAATTATATCTCTTTGTTTATCTTTTACAGGGTGATAAACCAATTCGAAATATTACTCCTCAGGCTGGTGATCTTGAAATGGATATGTGTTATGACGTGAACACTCGATCAAATGATGTAGAATTGTATATACAACATGGTAATTTAAATTTATAAATTGATATATATATAAGTTTATAGATTGATATATATATTTTCAATTTAAATTTATATATTTAACTTTTATATATATATATATATTATTTTATACTTTATATAGAAACAAATCATCAATCTTACTACCGTAAACGCAAGGGAAATGATAAAATCTGTTCTACTCTATCACCTTATATAGAAAAAGTCGCCGATTACGCTTTTAAATATAATATATCTCATGATCAATATAAAAAGTAAGTAAATCATGTATGTATCTTATCATCTTTTTTATAGCAGCTAAATAATTATAATTAATGTTTTATTTTATTTTAGCCTAGTACCGTTGTTAAAAGATAATAAAGATGTACCTAAATCTCTTGACAAGCTTAAAAAAGTTGCCAAAAACGATTCACATGAATTACATTTGGTAAGTATTTTTCTTTCTCTCGCTACATATATATGAAAAACCAAATATAAAAAGATATGTATTTAAAAAAGATATGTATCTAAAAAAATATGCATCTAAAAAAATATTTATTAACAATTTAATTCTTATTCCATCGATGTAAATAATATTCCAAACTTCCTAGTATCTAAAAAATAATTCTATGAGGCAGTAGTTTGTAACGAAATAACTTTATAGAAATATTAAAGATGTATACGAAAATTTATTTGGATATAAACTATTATGACCTTTTATGAAAATAGATTTTAAAGTTACAACCTTGCAAAATGGAAAAATGTACAGTAATGTATTTACCTCAAAATACTGGTATGATCAGCACATGGATATTAATAAAAAAACATTCAGATGCACTACTTTTAATATCGATCCTTTCATCAAATCAAACTATTGCATCAAGTAATAATAAATATAAATTATAGTCTATTTATCTTACACTTGATCATTTTCCAAAACATCTTGGAAACAAGTCAAAATATAATGCCAATCTTGTGCTAGCCTTTCTACTTAAAAAAAAAATTTTTTTCAAAAAAAAAAAAAAAAACATAAAGCATGAATATCAGCAGCACGACTATGTATATTTCAATGTTCAATGTCACTTATTTTTTCATTATTTATAAAATCAATACGATGTGCTAACGAAATGAAAGATCCTTTTGATAAAATATATCAATGCTACCCAGCTTTATTTAGTTATTCTGCTGAATTTCCTGAATAATGTATTTTGGATTGTTTAGGTGGTATTAATTTGGAATATGAATGCCAAAGATACTTTAAAAATTTTAAATATTTTTTCAGCAAAGAAGAAATTGAAAAACAACAACCAATACGAAAAATTTATTGGAAGCATCAAAAAAAGTAACTGATAGTGATGAATATTTAAAAAGATGTGGGATCAAAAATTCCAAAAAAGCTTTTTGAAATATACCGAATTTTGACATGTATGGAGAACTATGTGTGGATGACTTGCATTAGCTGAGCAGTGCTTTATAAGCATATAGTAATAGCAATAGAAAAACAGAATAAGATGCATTCCAAAAAATTAGACTACATAGTAAGAGAATTCCTTTTTTTTTTTCAAGAATTTAAAACGTTTTGATAATGGCTTTATGCTGTCTCATTATAACACTGTCACCTCTGTTGAAATTCAGAATCATATAAGCATTATATTGACTTGTATTTACGATCTACTTTCACTGCAAGCTGTATTGTGCATTAGGTATTTTTTAAATTTTTATTATATTGCTAATTCACCTCTTCTAATAGACAACTTTTTAACAAAGCTGATAATTATTTAAAGCAATTTTTTAATTCTTTACCTATCTTTCAAGAACATCTCTCATTTAAATCATCAAAAATTTACTTGATTAACAAATACACTAACAATATCGAGAAAAAAAACTCATTAATGAACTCTACTAAAGTAAAAAAAAAAAAAGCTACAAGACGTGTTAATTTTTGGAACATTATTGCAACAGCACAACAAACAGCATCTTGTATAGAAATAAAATATATTATAGTAGATAATTATAAAGAAAGTAATCATGATATGGAATCTCCTCTTGATAATGCAAATTACTCTCTTCAATCATTTGTAAAAAAAAAAAAATAAAATAAAAAAAAAGCAAAGACTTTGGAGATTATCTGTATAGGTGCAACTTTCTATCAACTGATACATAACCAAATATATAACGAAAATATAACGAAAATATAACAAACGAATTTATATACGCTAATAGTAATATTCATGGAAAAGATTGGTGTAATTATTTAGAGTATATTACTTGTAATGGTCGTCGATACGATAGAGTTTTGGTATTAGTTTCATTAGAATTTCAAGATGAATTTTTTGTTATTTGTATCAATAACTCATAATCGATTAAATACAATGACATTCACCTAACTGGGTATACATTCTTTACAAAATCTGTTTTACTCTTTATATGTTTTGTCAAAGTTATAATGCATTTAGCATTTGAGGTCTCTGATTTTTCTTTTCGTTTAGATGATGATTTATATTGATTTTATCTAGTTAATCATGATACTAACACTCACTCATTTATGGAACCCATGGAAAATAAACTATTGATTTTACCCCCCCCCCCCTTACCAACTGGGAAAATGAAAATATAAAATTGTGGAAAAACGTGAAAATAATGATGATTATATTGAGAGTGAAGAAGAGGAACCAATGAAGACGATGAAACAGAGGTGTGAAGAAGAAAATATAAAGATATAAATGATTATTTTTTAAAATAAATAATCAATGCTTGTTTAATTTATTACCCAATCTTTGATTAAATAAAAAACAATATTATTATTTTTTATTAAAACAAGTCAAATAGAATGTAAAAAAAAAATTTCAAGCTAAATCCAAATTGTCAAAAATTTATTTATCCTGGATAATTTCAGTAGTTTAAAAAAATCAGTTTCGAAAAGGGTATTTAAGGGTAATCAAAATTTTATAAACCTTGTATTAGCTAAAGTGACTAACTCATGTCCTTTCAATTTATATTTAAAAAGTTTAATTTGGATTTTTCTATTCTTTTCAGAAATTTTCAGGAACTTTCAGAAATAATTGATTTTCCGATGTTATATAAATTAAATTCGTGAAATTCATCTTGTCACTTCCCAAAATGTATGATTTTCAATCACATTAATAATAATTCCACCGAAAAGCCCCAAATCTATATAATTATATCAAAATATCTTTTAAATACAAAACAAATTACTAAAAACACCATAATCTAACCTCAAGCTGCAAGATGATAGAGTTTGGAAATATATAAAATCATTTATGAATATTATTAAAGTTTTCAGTATGAAATGTATACATAGTAGTAGTTTTAACCAATTATTTAATAAATACAAGTCAATAATTGTTTACATATTTGTTATACAAAAAAAAAAAAACATTACCCGTATTTCCCCACTTTTTTAATGCTTGGTATGTTTTCACACTCAGTGGACCACCTGATGATCCATTAAATAATAATATCAATCATATGGACAACTATTACAAATACCTTTAGAGTTACCAATATACCTTGAATGTAAAAATATTTTTCAAAACATGATAATTCATTTCAATAAAGTTATATGCTTCTATGAAAACCATTACTAAATAATTAGAATATAAAATATGATGCATTAGTAGATGTATTCTATAAAAATATATCATCAATGAGAACAAAATGTTTTAAACAACTTTATCATTTACAATTTGAAAGAAATTCATATATTAAAAATAGGCAATGATAATCCTAATAATAAAATTATGGCTCATTTATATATTTATCTATATTTTCAATTGTCATTTTATGTTATTGTTCTCCCCCCGCCCCCACCCCCTTTTTTTAAAAAAATAAAAAATAAAAATAACTACTATCTTATCTCTATTTTAGTACCTTTACGTTATTTATTCTTTGCCGGTATTTGTTTACTATCGCATATCTTTATACAAACAATCTTTTCTTTTTTTATTCCCACCAACTTTTTTTATAAACTTATAAATCATGCTTAGCTATTATCTTGGCTACATTTATTTTTATTCTTATTTTATTTATATCTATAATCATTCATTTAATCCCATTCAAACAGTATCTTTGCCATTTAAACTATTCTCGATTTAGCATCAATTTATAAATATGTTTATACATTATTTATATTAAAAAAAATCAAGATTTATTTTGAAACTTTCTTCCATCCAATTATTAATTATTTATTATTGCGCGCAAATTTAACATTCGGGCCGCCATTTATTTGTTCCTGTTTTCGGAACCCGGTGCTCCTTTTCTTTTGATTGGCTGATTCACATGCTTTTATTAAATGATCAAAAAAATTTTAATAAAAAAGGAACTGATACTTCAAAAATATATAAATTTGTATCTTTTTTTCTTTTTTCTTTCATCTCATTTCTTTTTTTTTTCCTATTTCTTACATTATTATTAAAAAAAACCATGTTGACCCAATATTTCAATCATTTTGCAAAAAGTTTTGATAAAAATACCTTGGACCAAATTCAAAAGGTGGCTACTTCTAAAGAAGGTGCTATTGGTATTGCTTCCGCCATTGTTTTAATGGCTGGCTTGTCCGTATACAATTCAAATAAGGTAATCATCTTTATTTTTTATCATACTATATAATATCTCTCTAGTTCTCTCTATTTATTCTTTTTATAAAATTTATAGTTTGATCGTGGTTGCCCAAAAGTTCCCGATAGTCATTTCATTTATGGCTCTTCTTTAGAATATCGTAAAGATCCTCAAGCATTCATTGAAAAATGGAGAAAGGAATTAGGTGATGTTTATTGTGCAAATTTATTCGGAGAAGTAAGTAGATCTATATTTATTAATTCTTTTTTTACCCTCATCCGAAAAAAAAAAAAAAAAAAACAATAATTAAAAATAGACTCCAGTATTAATTTTTTTTATTTTTTTTTCCATCTTTTTTTAATAAAAAAGGAAACCGTCGTTGTATCTGGTCCTCAAGTTCGTGAAGTTTTCTTGGATGATAGACTTAGTTTCTTAGAAGGTGTTATGAGAGTAAGTAAAAAAAAAAAATCAAAATAATTATCTATCGTAGTATGAAAAATAAAAATAAAAATCAATAATTCATTTTTATTAATAAAGCAAAAATGGCTCTCTCATTTTTTTTCCTTTTCTTTTAGAATTTCAATGTTCTTCTTTTAACCAATTCCGCTTTTACTGTTAGTGATAGTGCTGACTCTCTTACAGATTTAATTAAAAAATTCCTTAATCCTAACCTTAAACATTACACTCCTCGTCTTATTAGTTATGTAAGTTGGATATATATAATTCAATAGAGTTTTTTTCTTTAATTTTAATTTTAATGTTTATCATTGTTATTATATATATAGCTTACTTCAGCTTTCCATGAGTTTGCTGGTGATGTTCCTGGTAAGTAATTTTTTTTTATTGTTTGAAAATTTAAACCCAGTTCATTTTTATCTAATCCATTTTTTTTTAAAAATAATAATTCTTATATAGCTGAAGGAAAAGATATCTATCATGCTTACCCTATGATCCAACATATGGTTGCTACTGCAAGTGCAGCTGTTTTTGTTGGTCCTGAATTAGCTAAAAATGAACAATTAATTGACTCTTTTAAAAATATGGTTATTGAAGTTGGCTCTGAATTAACACCTAAACCTCTTATGGAATACTTACCTAATATTAACTATTTGCGTATGTGGTATATTGGTAAAACTTCTCCTAAAGTTAAAAAACATCGTACACAATTAGCCGATTCTTTAAAGCCTGAAATTGATCGCCGTTTAAAGGCTATGGCACTTAATGATAGTAATTGGGATCGTCCTGTAAGTTTTATACAACATATATTACAATTTTTTTTTTCTCTTTGAAAAAAATACGTGAATATATCAACACATATTCTTTTTCATCTTACATTTATATATTAATATTTTATCATATTTTATTTTTATCCTTATTTATGTATATATGGTAAATTTAGGATGATATTTTACAAAATATCATTGAATGCCAAGAACGCCCTAAGCATCTTGATGTTCACCTTTATACCTTAGAAGTCTTGACTCAATTTATCTTTGCTGCCTTACATACAACTAGTGAAAATGGAACCGTTGCCTTTTATCGTATTATGAATCATCCCGGATTAATCGAAGAATTACTTGAAGAACAAAACCAAGTATTAGAAAGTGAAGGATTTGATAAAAATTGTGGCCCTGAAGTATTTACTCGTGAAATCCTTAACAAATTCGTTAAATTAGATAGTGCTATTCGTGAAGCTTTCCGTGTTAAAAATTCATATATTGATTTGGGTCATAAAAACATGAGTAATGAAAATATTGTCTTATCTGGCGGTGCTGTAATTAGACCTGGGGAAATTGTTCACCCTAATATTTATGCAAACCATAATGATCCTAGCCTCCAAAAAGTTTTTGATGATCTTAAAGAGTATAAACCTCTTCGTTTCTTGAATGCTGAAAGAAATTCTACTAAAATCGGTGATGACTTCCTCTTTTTTGGGTTAGGACGTCATTCTTGCCCGGGAAGGAAAGATATAATATCAAAAACGTCATAAAACGATAGAAAAAAGGATATAAAAGATAGTTTAATAGGAAGAGGAGGCATCGAAGATAGTAGCTTTTTGATTTTTTACTAAATTTCTCTTTTTTCTTTAATTTTTTTATACAAAAAAATAGATGGTTTGCTGTACAAGAAATCAAGACAATTATATCTTATATTATTCGTAAATATCAAGTAGTTCCTCAAGGCGATATTACTTTCCCCACACAAGATCGTGTTTCGATGCCTATGGGTGTCTATAAACTTGTCCCTCGCAAATGAATTACCTGGCTATAATAGAAAAGCACTTAATAATGCTATCAAATTATAAAAAATATTCTCTGGAACCTTTACTAAAGAAAATTTTCATTTGGTCATAGGTTGGTGTTATTTAACTATTTATCCATACATATATTATATATCCAATTATTTATTAATCAAGTGTATTTTTATAAAAGTAAAAAAATATAAACTATTTTTATATTCTATTTGGAAGTGAATGATATTTTAAAGTGGAAAAAAAAAAGGAAAAAAAAGGAAAAAGAATGCGACTTTCTATTAGATTAACTTTTTATGCTAAATGTTTTTAATATACTATTTAAAATGTTGATTTAATTTTAAAATTTGAAATTCCGATATTGAGTAACTCTATGCGTAGTGGGAAAATTCGCAGATAGTTTGTCGGAATTTTAAATTTACAGAATACGATACTCTTTTTTGTAGTCCTATTCTTTTTTTCTTTTTACTTTTTAAAAAAAATATTTTTAAATGCAATAGTGATTTTATATTGTTTATTATAAGGATTATGTTTTAAAAATTATTAAATAAGATTCATATGGATATTTATGTTTTTTTTTTTTGTATAATTTAATAAGTTGTCTTATAAGATCTATGATGTTTTTTTTTTTGATTTCTATGTTATCAAAGATGGTATTTATGCTTGTAGAACTTTACACAATTAAATAAATTTATCTTACGATAAGCTGATTAGTATATGGGATACAACATAGGTGGATCATACACTGCTCTAGACTTGATCTTTACAGAAATAATATGATTGGAAGAATGTAACAAGACAATAGTGGCCTTGTTTTGTAATTGTATTTAGTCAGAGGAAGGAGAAAAAAATTGTTTCAGTAACAGAATAAAATTCATATGGTTTTAGAAAAATATCAGCAACTAATTGTGGATAATAAAAACTGTCATACTATAGAATAGAAGGAAAATCGTCACCAGTTAATAAGACTTCCTTTAAATTTGATATTTACTTGGGTATGAAAATCTCATTTGCAATATATCAGCTTCCATTTTCCATTAAAAAAGCCATTTTAGATTTCATATTCTTGTATTTATTATGGTCTATATTATGATCTTATTTTATCTACCTACATTATGATTAAAATTATGTTGTATATATTATATCAATATTACTGTATTACTTTTATAACCATTGGTAAATACTATATTATTAGATGTTTGTGTTGGCGTTATTGTGCCTTTACTACTACTGACTCATGATATTGCCAAAGAATAAATTTTCAAAATCCGAAGTCGTTAAAAATGAAGTTAAAATACAGGATGCTTAAACATTTTACCACTATTCACACATTATAAAAAATATACTATACCATATACATACTATAAAAATTATTTATTGAAAGTCAATTTTATATTCTCATCAGTTAAATCGGTCTCCACTGATCAAATTTAACTGAATTCTTTACGAAATTTCTTTAACAAAAAAAAAAAAAGTAATTCGGTACTTTTGCTATTAAATATCATATGTATCAAAATACTGGATTATTTTTTTTAATTTTATTAATAGAGTATTGATATATATTTTTTTAAAACAATAAAAAAAATTATGGTTACAATTTGGATGTGTCATACTATCGTTTAAATGAATATATCATTAGATAACAGTTGCAACGAATATATTTTTACAACCGTAATGAAAATATTAATAATAATAGTATGATGATGAAAATTATAATGGGAGTAACAAAAATAATGAAAATGAAAACAATGAAAATAATCAAAATAATCAAAATAATGGAAATGAAAACAATGAAAATAATAAAAATGAAAATAATAAAAAAGTAATCAAAATAACCAAATAATGAAAATAATGAAAATAATGAAAATTATTCTATTTATACTTTTTTTTTTTGGCATTTACTAGCATTTCTTTTCTTTTTATTTTATTTTTTACTTTTATTTCTTATTCATTTTACAACCAAATATATCAAAAATGGAATTACGTCGAAGTGAAAGAATTCGCCAACAACAACCTGTTACATATACAATCTATAATTCTGATTCTGATTCAAGCATTAGTTTTGATTCTAACACTAATACTGATTCTAACGCTGACACTGACCCAAACGTTGATTCTGATTCTGGCATTGATCACGATTCTAACACTGATAATAACTCTAACGCTGATTATGATCCTGATATTGATTATGATTCCAACATTGATTCTGATTATAACATTGATTCTGATTCTGACATTGATACTGAAACTAACGATAACAGTGAATCTATGGAGGAGGATGTTGTTGCTGAAGTAGATACTGAAAGAGATGGTGGTGGTGAGGGTACAATAGAAATCGAATCTGATAGAGAAGTTAATGATGGTAATGATGAATCTGATGATGCTAATGAAGATGATGATGATGATGAAGTGGTGGATATTGGAAGTGATGACGAAAATGAAAATGATGATATAGATATTAATCAAATAGCGAATGAACTACCTGAAAATCATAATCGTCATAATCGACGACTTTTAGAACAAACAACTATAAACGATCCAACAAGTATAATTAATGGTGCCGAAGTTGATGTATTTTCCACTCGTAGTGGTCGTACTATAATTGTCGATATAATGATGCCTTTAGGTGAAAATGAAAGAAGATTGCCTATAGAAGATCTTAGAAGAGCGGAGCTTCCTGCTTGGTTATATAACAATGAAAATGGTCATTATCCTATCATCTTTTATTTTTTTCTTGGCTTTTTTTGCGGTGATGGTGTACATAGGCAAAGTACCTCATTTGTTGGTATAGCTCAAAGAAGCACAAGTTGCTTTATGATCATTGATTTGCTTTTAAGAATGGGTGTAAGAAAAATTAATTTAAGGTAAATTAATATTATTTTTAGCTATTACTATTGTTAATGGGATTTGACATCTAAATATTATATATTTTTTATTTATATATATAGTTTTCATAGTAAAGAAATACCGATAACTACTTATGCCGGGCAAACAAATACTGTTTTATGGAGCATGTACGATGTAAATTTTGCACATTTTATGAACAAGTAACAGGAACGCCTTCCTCTCATATTCGAAATACTAATTTTGATCTTTTAAGCGCCTTTCTTCCTCGTAACCAAGCTAATCGAAATTTTTTTAGTGTATGGTTACTTGGTTTTATCTTGGCTGATGGCTGTGTTCACTCTACTTGGAAAGGGGAGTTTTATGACACTTTGTTAACATTTAAAAATGTATCATCTTCGGCTAGAGATCATGGTATTATCCGTTTTGTTCATAATCGGGTGAACTTTTTTGGTGGTCGTGCGGTAAATCCATATCCCCATGCACATAAACTTGGCATTTACTTTTCTGGTTTTGGTACTAGAGACCTTCTCATGGATGGTATACATCTATTAATTGAAAACCAAATTCCATTGTATGGTAAACTATCACTGCTTTCTGAATTACTAGTCACCAATGCTCATCTTCCTGCAAGTGTTCTAAACCGTGCAGCTGGGAGAAGGGAAGCGTTTGACACCTTTTTAACTAACGATGTAGATGATATTGAAAGTATTCCCAATTTACCTATTAGAGGTGTCATTGCTCAGTAAGTTCCATATAATTCATATTATATTATACCATCTATTATAGTTATTTGAATTAAAATAACTGATTTTATTTTATTTTGTTTATTTAATTATCATTGTAGGGATGTATATAAGCTCAATTACCATCATTTGATGGAATTCTTAAATCTGATGGCTATACAACAAGATATACTTTCTATTTGGACGTTTAACTTGGACAACCTCATGGATTCTATCATGGAAACTCTTCCGTTACAACAAACTACTACAGCTGGTCTTTTGTTTAGAAGAATATACTGGCATCAAATTCAAACAAGAACGATACCTACCGCTGAAATAATTCATTACTTAAATGATGGTTTCCGTGGAGCTGTAACGGTAATACTTATATATGTATATATAAATTAATATATTATTGAATATACTAACGTTTTTGAACTTTAGCCATTTATTCAATGCACAGATCCTGAATGTAGAATGGTGATGAAAAGAAGATCGTTTAGTAAACATGAAAGAATTACCGGGCATCGAGTAATATATACAAAAAATAAAATTAAATCATTATTTATTTACTAATTGATTCAATTTCTCTCATTAATCCGATATAGAATTGGAGGGATGTCCAATTAGTAGATCGATTTTCTGTAAGTTGATATTCAAAAATTAATATAAAAAGAAAAATATAAAGTGTTTCCATAATATTTCTAACTTTTTAAAAATACTTATTATATATATATTATTAATAGAGACCAGTAACCTACCGCTATTTTCCTATTCAAGCTCGCATACTAGATGTAAATTGATAATTATATATAAAATGTTATATTTAATATTATATACATATTAACTATATTATATTATATTATTTTTATTAAAAAAAATAGAATGGAAGATTTGGTTGTCCCATTGAAAACTGTACTCAAGATTTTTCAAGAAACGATACCATTTTTCACCATATTAAAACAGATCATTTATCCGAAGTAAGTAAACAATCATCATTACTATCAGTATCGTTATCTTTATGGTATAATCACTTATTGTTTTTTATATCTTTTATTAACAGGAAGAGAAAATTGCTACAGGTTTCGTTTTCCCTTGTACAATGTGCGCAGGGAATCCTAGGTTTCGAGACATGAATTCCTTGACTCGACACTATACTAGGAATTTTCCTGGGCATCACGTAAGTGCTAAAAAAAAAAAAGATATATATATAAATAATTATAGATGTGTGTTTTTCTTTGAAAAAAATACTTTATTCATCTATTTTTTTTTTCCAAAAAAAAACTTTATTCTTTTTTAAAAAAAAAATCATTAGATGACAAGGGCAGATGCCAGAGCTCGGGTTAATAGAGAGCGTGCAGATCATATGCAGCGAACATACCCCGATAGCCTTATATAATATTTTTTTTTATTTTATTTAGTATTTTATTTTTTATATTTTTTATATATTTTTTATATATTTTTATATTTTATTATAATTTTATATTTATATTTATTATAATTTTATATTTTTATTTTATCATAATATTTATTTTATTTTATTTTATTTAGAATGCTCTATTTATTATTATAATTACTTGTATGTATATATTATTTAAAAAAGAAAATAGCAAGATCAATAATAAATGAGCTGGAAAAAAAAATCACCATAGTAAAGTTCATTCATTTTGAATTTTTATGTAAAAGTAAATTTTTTTTTACTTGTGTTTCTCATTTTTATTTTATTTTTATTTTCTCTAATACCTACAACATATATATATTAATGAGGAAACCGACGATTCATCGCCGGTATTTTAATTTATTTAATAGAGTTATGTGTGTATATGATTTTTGGTTTATCAAAATAATATAGAGTACATAAAAGTATAATATTTTTATAAATTGAATCTTTAAAGATAAGCATTTATATTTACATACTATAGATATAACGATAATATATGTAAAGTGTATATAAAAAGTAAATAATATATAGGGTAATGAAAAATAGAGGATGGGGTATAGTTATAATTACATAATAAAATGGTTTTCTATACAAGGAATCAAGATTACAGTATCATATATTGTCTATAAATATCAAGTAATATAATATTACAAATTTATTACTTACAGATAATAGATTTACTTTGCCATGCTTATATATATTCAAATGTTAATTATTTTTTATAAAGGCAATAATGAGAAATAATAGAAATTACTAAAAACACACAGTAGATTTCCGATTTAAGATTTCTATAAATATATATAAAAGTATAACGATATTTTGAAAAGCGTAGTGATTAATTTTAAGTAATGATCAGTGGTACATTGACAAGTGTAACACAAATTTTAAATTCGATTGACGGGTAGATATTTGAAGAAAATAATCGTACCACAACGCATATAAAAACATGGAACGAAGCCGATATCGATATAAAAATGATATATGAAGTAATCATTTAAGAATATATTAAGGCTATGAAAATAAATTACATTATACACACACACACACACACACGTTTACACACACACGTATAGATACATACATACATACATATATATATATGTATATATAATATAATAATATTTATAAATTAAAGAGCATAGTAATAATTTTATTAAAATAAAATATAAAAAAGAAAAAAAAGATTACAAAAAAGGAAACAAGATGAAGGAAAGGAAAAGGAAAAGAAAAATCTTTACATAATAAATTCGCGAATTATTAGTGAAACAGATTTCTATATTTTTTTTTATTTTTATTTATATATATATATATTTCTTTTTTTCTTTTTTTTTTTCTTTTTCTTTTTCTTTTTTTTCTCTTTATATACACACATAAATACATATATATATATATATATATATTACATTATATAGAATACCATGTTAACTCAATATATGAATCGTTTTATCAATAGTTTTGATCAAAGAAAAACAGTAAATAGTCTACAAAAGATTGTTACTTCCAAAGAAGGAGCTATTGGTATTGCCACTGCTGTTATTTTAATGGCCGGTGTGTCTGTTTACAAGTCAAAAAAAAAGGTAATAAGAAAATGTATAGATAAATTATAAATATTGATTCTAATAAATTATTTTAATTTATGAATAGTTTAATCGTGGTTGTCCTAGGGTTCCTGATAGTAATTTCCTCTTTGGTTGTTCTGAAGATTATCTTAAAGATCCTCAAGGCTTTATTGAAAAGTGGAGAAAGGAGTTGGGAGATGTTTACTGTGCCAACTTGTTGGGAGATGTAAGCTTTTTTTTTTTAAAAAAAAATATATAAAAATAGAACCTATTACTAATTTTATTTACTTTAAATATTTCAATGAAAAAGGAAACTGTAATTGTATCTGGTCCCCAGGCTTTAGAAATTTTTAATAATAAAAATCTTAGTTTTTTGGATGGTATTTTTAGAGTAAGAGTGATTCAAAAAATAAAAAAAAAAGCTAATTTATTTTGATTAACAGGAAAAGAAAAAAAACTGATTTTTTTTTATTATTATTATATAGAATTTCAATTCTATCCTTTTAACTGACTCTGCTTTTACTATAAAAGATGGCTCTGAATCTCTTACTGAACTTATTATACAATCTCTCAATCCTAACCTTGATCATTATACTCCTCGTATTATTGAATCTGTAAGTATATTATATATTAACAAATATATATATATATATATATTACCATGTATTCATCTTTATTATAATTATTGTTTTTTTTATAAGCTTACGGCTGCTTTTCATGAATATGTTGGTCAAGTTCCTGGTAATTTAATTATAACTACTTAAAATAATCATTAAAAATAATTACAAGAAAATTAAAACCCAGTTTGACTTTTTGTATAAAAGAGATTATTGTCGAAAACTTTATTTTTTTTTTAAACTCACTATTTCTTTTTTTTAATAATGTAAATATAGCTGAAGGATTACTTTTTGAACATGGTTTTCCTATAATACAGCATATGGTAGCTAAAGCAAGTGCAACAGTTTTTGTTGGTCCTGAATTAGCTAAAAATGAAAAACTAGTAGATTCTTTCAAAAATATGGTTTCAGAAGTTGGTTCTGAATTAGTACCTAGACCTCTTATGGCACTCTTCCCTTCTTTAAACTATATTCGTATGTGGTATATTGGTAAAACCTCCCCTAAAGTTAAAAAACATCGTAAGCAGTTAGCTGATGCTTTGAAACCTGAAATTGATCGTCGTTTAAAGGCTATGGCTCTTAATGATAGTAACTGGGAACGTCCTGTAAGTGTTGTGTTTTATATATTGAATTTTTTTAAGAGCAAAAAAAAAAAAAAAAAAAAAAAAAATTGAATTAACATGTATCTTTTTTTTACCTTTTTTTTTTTCTACTTATTAATCTAGGACGATATTTTACAAAACATCATTGAATCCAAACAACGTCCTAAACGTATGACTATCCATGTCTTTACTTTAGAAGTGTTGACACAATTTATTTTTACAGCTTTACACACTACGGCAGAAAATGGTACGATAGCATTTTATCGTATTTTGAGTAAGCCTGGATTAATGGATGAACTATATGAAGAACAAAAACAAGTTTTGGAAAAACAAGGATATGATAAAGATTGTGGTCCTGAAGTGTTTACACGTAGTACCTTTAACAAATTTGTTAAATTGGATAGTGCTATAAGAGAAGCTTTTAGAATTAAAAATGTATATATTGATTTAGGTCATAAAAATATTAGCAAGGAAAATGTAGTTTTATCTGGTGGTGCTGTAGTTAAACCTGGGGAACTAGTTCATCCTAATATCTATGCTAATCATACGGATCCTAGATATCAAGATGATCCCAATAATCTTTATGAGTATAATCCTTACCGTTACTTGGGTGTTGATAAGAGTGTTATTAAAACTGGGGTTGATTATCTCTTTTTTGGGTCCGGACCTCATTCGTGTCCTGGAAGGTAAAACAAAATATTAGAAATGACACAAGATGATGAAAAACAAAGGTTAATAGTGAAAAAAAAGGGTAAAGATAATAACTTTTTTTATTTTTCATTAATAATTATAAAAAAAAATAAATAGATTTTTTGCTTCTTTAGAAATCAAAATCATGATTTCTTTTATTATTCGTTATTATCAATTAACTCCTCAAGGTAATATTACTTTCCCTACTCAAGACCGTGAACATCACCCTACTGACGCTGCATTCAAACTTATTCCTCGCAAATAATTTATTTATTTAATTATACTCATTAATATATATATCCCGAATATTTATCCTTTAACGTATTTTTATAAAAAAAATAAAAAAAAATAATAGAATATACTCCAGATTTGCATTTTTAAATTATAAAATAAAATAAAAAAATACTAAAAATACACACAAAATTTTTATATAAAGTAAAGCAACATTATTTATTCAACTGTTTTTATTTTTTCATTTACCTTTGATATATATTCATTTCTCTTTTATTAGGAGGATAATATCATAAAAATCTATCGAGGTAAATCAAAATAAAAAATGGCAAACCAGTATAAAAATAGTATATATGAATTTCATTAACTTTAAAAAAAAAATCGGCACAAGCAAATTTTTTTTCCGGCTGTGATTTTTTTTTTTTTCGTATTTTTCCATTTTTTTTACTCTTGTGTAGTTTATATATAATACATTTAAATAAGCAAGGGTTGCATTTATTTTAAACAAGTTTTATTAATTTTACAATGATATATATCTTGATCGCTTTAAATCTCAATATACCTAATAACTTTGAATTATTTATTTTGAAAATAAAATTAGAGTATTTGTATGGAACTAAAATAAAATATCAAGCAAATGCTTAGTATATTCAAGCGTCAATATATTAAAATAAAAAACAATTATAGATAAATTTAAGATGTATCCCTGTATGAGAATAGTTGAGCATAAATACTAAATTCTACATGTTCCTGAAAAATATAAAATAAAAACAACTGAAAAGAAAAAAAATCAATTTAACCTAGAATATATATCATCAATTCACTCATTACGCTATTTTTATATCAAGTATATATATATTCTTTTCCATTTGCAAACTATTTTTTTTTTTTTTTTTTTGAAATACCATCATCTGCTAAAAATAAACTCATATTGTCAAGAGCTTATTTACTTGGATAAATTAAAGTTGATGAAATTATAATTACAGTATTAAATTAAATAAATGGTGTAGAATACCTTGGATAAAAGTAGTTTATGTTTGATAATATGATAATCTTTCTTCCCTAAATGATAAAAAATAATCGACCCTGGTTTTTTACTTCAAGATGTGCTTAATAGTTATATAATGTTACACATTAATATATATATATGAGTTGAAATTAGTAATCAAAAAAAATAGTTGTACATCAACTAGCATACTAAACTTTTCATTGTTCATCACAAGATAAATTATCGATTATCAACCATATAGATAAAAAGAAAAAACAATTATAAAATTCTTTAATGATGTATGCATCGTGTAAATAATGCATTTGATCTTGTAGCTAAAAGTTATTATTGAAATTTGCATCAAGGAAATTTATAATTTGTGGCTATATTGGATACATAGTGGATAAACTTACGTATACCTATGGTCTATTAGAAAAAGAAATTTACTCATTCAAATTTCCTATTTGCATACTATTATATGAAAAATGGATTACGTATGAATATCAAAATATTCAACTTGAAAAAAAAAAGATATGTTGTAAAAAATTTCATCTTTTAAAAATTAAATATAAAAATGACAGCCTCTTTTCAAAAACTAATCTTTTGCAAATATATATATGATTATTACTATAATTTTATTATAAAATATTGATTAGTATTAATAAATCTAATAAGTTTACATCTAAATACTAATATTATATTATTTAATTCCTTGTAATAATATGACAAAACATTTATATTTTTATAAAAATAAATAAATAAATAAAAAATGGCCAGATATCTTTTACTTTCATCATAACCTTGTGTACGTGTATATATGTAATTTGGGACATTTTGTTTTTATTTTTATTTATTTTTATCTTTTAGAGCCAAGCATGATTACAGTAGAAATGCCAATACTATTCTAATACATAGTTTTTTATATATATCAAGCCAATTCTTTAGGTGATACTACTTTTTTAATCCAATATTATATGCCCATAGTTATCTACAAATATATTTATTTATTTATTTATATATTTAGTCACACGTACATATTTATATATATATATACAAATAGTTGTATTTTGTTTTAGTCAAGTGTATTATATAAAAATAAAATGTTATATTACCTTTTTTTGATATAGTATGTTAAAAAATAAGATAAACTAGTGTTTTTACGAACGCTAAACTTTTTAAATATATCCATCTTTTTCTATTTTTTTTTTTCTTCTTCTTTATTAATTTAAAATATTTATAATAGAAATGAAAAATTATAAACTAATGTGTATGAATTTTATAATTACAATAATAAACTTTATTACAAAAAAAAATAAAGATAATGGCTGCATGAAATTACCTTCAAAAACTTAAAATTTAATTTCAGCTCTAAATTCTTTTTTTTTTTTTTCACTAATTTTTTTTTTATCAGAAAACTTATACACATTACGTATATTATCTATTATTCCAACAGCTTATATATACCCTATAAAATATTATCAATTTGAAATCTGAGCTGTCCTTAATATATTAAATGAACAACGCAAAACCTAAGGATTCACTTGACAAAACTGATAATAACAAATATTTAAAGAATCACCTGAACAATTAAAATATAACATTGAATTGGTTTACGGTAGTACTATATGGTTCTTGGTCAACGTCATATTATTGTAAAAAACTTGCTTAATTAGAAATATATTCATAGCCACGCTTAATTTATACACAAACGTATATATATATAGATATTTATATATTGCCAAGTAGCGCTGAACGGATATTATTTAGCCTAATCCCTTGGTTTTTTTATTTATTTATTTACCAAAAAAGTATTAGGGATTTTAATGTGGGGGAATGGAAAAATTCAAATCAGGAGATTACTACAGTTATAATATGTTATATTTACATGTAGGGTGGCGCTGTTTATATTATTTAGCTGTGCTTCGCCAGTTTCACTTTGTAGGTTTCTCCTAAGAATAAATAAAAAAAAAAAACCTGCGATAATAAAAAATGAATAAATATCCCTATTTTTTTCCTTCTTTTTTCCTTCTTTTTTTTTTCTTTTAATTTTATAACAATAGATAACTATGTTAACTCAATATATCAATCATTTTATTAACAATATTGATCAAAAGAAAACTATGGATCAAATTCAAAAGGTTGCCTCTTCTAAAGAAGGTACTATCGCTATTGCTACTGCGGTGGGTTTGATGGCTAGTATTTCTCTTTATAATAATACAAAAAAGGTACTTGTAACGATCATCTTTTTCTCTATAAATAGCAAATTATTTACAAATAATAATAATAAAACTTGTGTATTTATATAATGATAGTTTGATCATGGTTGTCCTCGTGTCCCAGATAGTAGTTTGATTTATGGCTCAACAAAAGAATATCGTAAGGATCCTGAAGCTTTTATTAACAAATGGCAAAAGGAATTAGGTGATGTTTATAGTGCCTTTTTATTCGGAGAAGTAAGTGTTGGTTATCTTTTATTTAATTTTATTTTAGAATATAAACATATGAACTTATTCCAAAAGTGTTTTATACTAATTTACTTTTTACATGTTATTTTTATTATTTTATTTTAAAGGAAATTGTAATTTTATCTGGTACTCAAGTTCGTGAAGTTTTCATGAATAATAAATTAAACTTTTTAGCTGCCGTTAAAAGAGTAAGTATATACATGCATATGATCATGCATGACCATATAAAAAAATACTAAATGATAAATTACACAAAATATTAATATTACTATTGTTTATTATCACTCCTTTTTATTTACTAGATATTTGATAATTATCTTTTAACAAATTCAGTCTTTACTCTTGATGGTGATGCCCAAAAGATTGCTAATTTGATAAAAAAATATCTTAATCCTAACCTTAAGCATTTTACTCCTCGTGTTGTTGAAAATGTAAATTAATAATCAGATTCGCAATTAAAAAATAAGTAAACATAGTAAAAATAAATCAATGAAATAATTCAAACTTTTATTATTATTATTATTTTTAGCTTACACTTGGTTTCAAGGAGTATGTCGGCGATATCCCTGGTAAGTTTTTTTTTTTTTTT
>MU611944.1:36097-58577 GCA_025201675.1 Cunninghamella echinulata
GATATTGGCTAATTTAGCCATTAGGGAAATCTCCACCACTCATGGAGTATAACCTTGGTCATGGTTTCTCTCTTGGACTTTAAGTCTTTTTTAAATTAAAAAAAAAAAAAAAGTTGGCCGTCATTCTAAATGTGGAAACAATTTAACCTTTTATATATATAGCTGAAGGGAAAGAATTCTCTAATATTTATCCTATGGTTCAAAGTATGGTAGCTAAAGCAAGCGCATCAGTTTTTGTTGGTACTGAATTGGCTAAAAATGAACAATTAATTGACTCTTTTAAAAATATGGTTCTTGAAGTTGGATCTGAATTATCACCTAAACCTTTATTGGAACTTTTCCCAAGAATCAATCGACTTAGAATGTGGTACATTGGAAAAACCTCGCCTAAAGTTAGAAAACACCGTCAACAATTATATGATGCTTTAAAACCCGAAATTGATCGTCGTTTAGAAAATATGAGACTCAACGATAGTAACTGGGAACGTCCTGTAAGTATTAAAAAAAAAAAACTGTTGATTATATCATGTTTTTATTTATTTTATTGACCTTGTTTTTTTTCTATTTTATTTTATTTATTTTTTTAAAAAAAAAATGCAATATGTTTATAATATTCTATCATATAGGAAGATATTCTACAAGCTATGATTGAATCTAAAGATCGCCCAGAACATGTTGACATTTATGTTTATTGTTCAGAAAACATCACTCAATTAATTTTTGCAGCTTTACATACAACCAGTGAAAATAGCACTATAGCATTGTATAGAATTTTAAATCACCCTGGATTAATTGATGAATTACTTGAAGAACAAAATGAAATATTGGAAATGGAAGGATTTGATAAATCTTGTGGTCCCGAAGTATTTACTCGCGAAATTGTCAACAAATTTGTCAAACTAGATAGTGCTATTCGTGAATCACTCCGTGTTAGAAATGATTATATTACTTTACCCCATGTTAATATCAGCCAAGAAAACGTTATATTATCCAATGGCGTAATTATTCGCCCTGGTGATAGTGTTTTTATTAATTTAACTTCAAATCATTATGATCCATATATTCAAAAGACAATTGATGACCTTAAAGCATATAATCCTCTTCGATTTATAAATGCTGGAAAGAACGCTACTAAAATTGGTGATGATTTTCTTATATTTGGATTGGGACCTAGATCGTGCCCTGGAAGGTAAAGTATAATATTAAAAACGCTATAAAACGATGGAAAAAAGCATATAAAGTATAGGATAATAGTAAGAAAAGGTTACAAATATAATAGCTATATGTTTTTATTATTAGTAATCCTGTTTTTATTTTATTTTATTAATAATTCCGTTTGTTTTTATTATAAAAAATTAGATGGTTTGCAGTTCAAGAAATCAAGACTATTATATCTTATATAATTCGTCGATTTGAAGTTGTTGCTTTGGATGAAATCAAGTTCCCTACTGGAGATCGATACTTTTTACCAACTGGAAAATTTAAACTTATACCACGAAAATAATTTGCCCGGTCATATAAAGAAAATGCTTAATGATACTACTGAATAACAAAAATTATTCTCAGACATCTTTGTTAAAGAAAACCTTCTTTTGACTATGGGTCGTGGTTATTTAATTATTTATCCATACATATATATATCCAGTTTTTTTTTTTTTTTTAAAGAAAATATCTAGTGTATTTTTATAAAGTAAAATAATATTTTATATTTTTTTTTAGTCTATTTGGAAACATATGGCTTTTTTAAGTAAATATTTATATAAATATTTATATGGCGGAGTTTCATTAGATCAGTTTTTATGTTGTATATTTTTAATGCGTTTTTTATATTTACATTTATTTTTCAATATACCAACATATAAAATGATTATAATAATTAATAACAATTACAAATGAGTATAATTTCTACAAATATAATGATAATGATGATTTTAATGATAATAGTTAAACCAATGGTAATGATGAAAATAATGGAAATAGAAAATAATAAAAGCAATGAAAACAATGAAAATAATAAAAGCAATGAAAACAATGAAAATTAGTATATTTATATTTATATTTTTTTTTGGTATTTTATTTATATTTCTTTTCTTTTTCTTTTTTCTTTTTCTCTTTCTTTTCATTTTCATTTTCCTTTTTAGCAGTTTACGAAACTTGGAAGAATTACTGGTCATCAAGTAACTTGTATAAAAAAATTTAAAACATTATCTATGTATTAGCTAACTTGGTTATTTTCATTATTTTGATGTAGAACTGAAAAAATATCAATTAGCGGATCTATTTTTTGTAAGCTAGTCAAAGATAAAAGTAAAAATAAAAATAATTAAATGTTTATTTTTTTTATTTTTTTTATTAATAGGGACCAGGGAATAGGTACCAATAGCCTATCGCTATTCCCATCAAACTTCGTTTACTAGGTGTAAATTGATAATTATATAAAAGTTGGTATATTTAATATTATATATAATAACTGTATTATTATAGAAAAATAGAATAGGTGATTTGGCCGTCCCGTTGGTAATTTTACCCTAGAATCTTCAAGAAACGACATCATTGTCCATCGTGTTTAAGTAGATGTTGTATTTAACATAAAATAATAGTATTAAATTACTTTATAATTTATAATACACTTGTACTTCACATAAAGTATTTGGTATTAGTTATAAATTCACTACTGTGTACCTGATATGAAATGAATCATTTATAATAGCCCACTCAATATAATAGCCTTAAATCTTCCAATCCTGCAGATACATTACCATATACATACTTTAAATTCCACCCTAATCCATACCATCTTCACCAAATAATCCTACAACTTTATTTCATACTATATAATATATAAATTAAGCCTATTGTCACTAATCCACCAAAAAGTATTAATATAGCACTTGTTTTAAACATTTGAAAAAAGATCAATGAATTGTTCCATGATACATTTCTTTGTCTTACTCTTAATGTTATTAATTTGATAAATTCAACAGCAGATCATCTGTCCGAGGTAAGTAGGTAATCATTATTTCCATTAATATCGTTATATTTATGATATGATCGCTTATTAATTTTTATACACTTTTATTAATAGGAAGAAAAAGCTGCTATTGGTTTTATATTCCCTTGTACAATGTGCGCAGGAAATCCTATGTTTCGAGACATAAATTCTTTGACTCGACACTATACTAGGAATTTTCCTGGGCATCAAGTAAGTGTTAAAAAAAAAAAAAGATGTATATAAATAATTATAGATGTGTGTTTTTTGAAAGAAATACTTTAACTTTTTTTTTTTTTTTCTAAAAAAAAACTTTACTCTTTTTAAAAAAAATCATTAGATGACAAGAGCAGATACTGGAGCTCGGGTAAATAGAAAGCGTGCAGACCATATGCAGCGAACATACCCTTATAGTCTTGTATAATATTTTTTTTTATTATTTTTATATATTTTATATGGCTATCACTATATTTTTTTTATTTTATTTTTTTTGTGTGTTTATAACTTTTAAAAATCATACAGCAAAGATTATTAGTATTAATACCAATAAATTGGAAAAAAAAATCACTATAGCAGAATAATATAACTAGCTCCGAAAATTAAGCCTTTTTGGATTTTTATAAAAAAAGAGACAATGAAAATATTTTTTTACTTTTGCCTTAACTCCTTTTTTTTTTTTTAATACTTTTAACATATATACATAAATCAGAAAATCTGATGATCCACTGTCGCTTTTTTAATTTAATTAATTGAGTTGTGCGTATATTCATTTTATTATTTATTATTACAGTATGGTATATCTTAGTTTATTGCTATCTATTTGCAGCTTTCGTATTAATTGTACCTTTGAAGGTATCCATTCATGCTTATGTTTTATAAACAAAAAGATGGTATATATACATAAAACTATGATAGATAGAGCATGGTATTTGGTTTTCTTTTTTATCAATTATATATTAATGTGTATTTCTATGCAAGAAATCAAGACTATTGTATCTTATATCATCCATAAATATGAAATAATTCTTCATGGCGATATTACTTTACCAATTCAAAATCGTATGTCTATGCTCATAAATTTCTACAAATTAATTTCTTGCAAATTATATATTTGTTTTGTCATACTTGTATTTTTTTATATTCAAATGTTTATACTTTTTTTTGGTCAAGTGTATTTTATAAAAATAAAGTATTATGTTGCCATTTTTTGATATCACGGGCTAAAAAAAAAAGCAGATTAATGTTTTTACATATGCTAATTTTTTTAAATGTATTCATCCTTTTATTTTGTTTTTAAATTGATCAGTATTAATTTAAACTATTTATAATAGAAAATAAAAAATTATAAGCTAATATGTATGAATTTTATAACTACAATAATAAAATTTATTACAAAAAATAGAGAAAATGACTGCATGAATATGCCGTCAATAAACCTAAAAGGAAAGCTTATAATTTCAGCAATAAATTTATTTTTTTCTCCCTTAATATTTAATTATTTTTTAATCAGAAAGTTTATTTACATAGACTTATATTGTATATTATGCCATCAACCTGTATATATATTTATTTTAAAATGATGATTACATTATAAAATAACATCAACCTGAAATCTTAGCTGTCCTTAATTAATATATTAAAAGAACAACACAAAATCTAAGGATTCGCTTGGTATAACTGATAGTATTTAAAAAATCATCTGAACGATTAAAAACATACCATTGCTTTATTTACGGTAATATTATAACTCTCGGTCAATGCCATATTATTTTAACAAACATGTTTCTTTAGAAATGTATTCTCATCAACACTTAATATATATACACAAACATATATATATATATATATATATATATACGTATATATGCAGCTTACTTCAAATTTCCATGAGTTTACTGGTGATATACCTGGTAAATAAAAATACTTTTTTTAATATTCAAAAAATTTAAACCTATATTTTTTATTTTTTTTACTAAATAATAATAATATTAATAGTACTAATAATATTAATATAAATATAGCTGAAGGAAAGAATATTTATCATGTTTTTCCGGTGATACAACATATGGTAGCTCCAGCAAGCGCATCGGTTTTTGTTGGTACTAAACTGGTTAAAAATAAATAGTTAATAGATTCTTTTAAAAATATGGTTGTTAAAGTTATTTCTGAAGCAGTATCTAAACCTCTTATGTAATATTTACCCTATATTGACTATTTGCGTATGTAGTATATTGGAAAGACTAAATCTAAAGTTAAAAAACATCGTAAACAATTATTTGATGCTTTGAAACCTGAAGAACAAAATCAAGTATTGAGAAATAAAGGGTTAGATAAAAACTGCGGTCTTGAAGTATTTACACGTGAAATTCTTAAGTGGTATACGTGAAGCTTTTAGAAATAAAAGTCCATATATTGATTTGGATCATAAAAACATGAGTAAAGATAATATTGTCTTATCTAGCGGTGCTGTGATTAAACCTGGAGAACTTGTTCATTTTAATATGCCTGCAAACCATAATGACCCTAGCCTTCAAAAGGTATTTGATGATCTTCGTAAATGCAAACGTTTTCGTTTCTTGAATGCTGGAAAAAATGCTACTAAAATTGGTGATGATTTTCTTTCATTTGGATCAGGACCTAGATCGTATCCTGGAAGGTAAAGTAAATACTAAAAATGCCATAAAATGATGAAAAAAATCATATAAAGTATAGGATAATAGTAAGAAAAGGCTACAAAGATAGTAATTATCCGCTTTTATACAAATAATTCCGTTTGTTTTATATAAAAAAATTAGATGGTTAGCAGTACAAGAAATAGAGGCTATTATATCTTATATAATTCGTCGATTTGAAGTTGTTGCTTTGGATGAAATCAAGTTCCCTACTGGAGATTGAAGCTTTTTACCAACTAGAAAATTTAAATTTATACCACGAAAATAAGTTTTTATTCTCTACTTTTCTATTTTTTTGTTAATGTATATCCAATTATGACCCCTCTTTATATATATATATATATATATATATATATATATTATTTATATATTTTTTGAACTATTCTAGCGCATTATATAAATAAAAATTAAATTTTATTTTTTTATAATTATTATAGCGTATTTGCTTTATTATGGTTCTTTTTTTTTAGGGTGTATTTTGTTGTATCACAAACAAACCTATTTTTGAAAACTTTAAAAAATTAGAGCTCAGCACCAAAAAAAATTATTTTTTAATCTTTTTTTTTTTAATTTTACTTTTTCTTTTTACTTTTTTCCCTTTTCTTTATAAATAAATTAAAATAAAAGTATTTTTAATTTTATCATTAATTTTATTTATACATATACCATTTTTTTTAATAGTAAATATTATAAAATAGAATAGATGCTTCAATGTCAGTATCTGTAACCAGAGCAGCACTTGCAGAACTTAATGAACAATATATTAAATTCTTACCAACTATTCAAAAGTTAGAAATACAATTAAAACAAGGTGTCAAAGAATTAAATTTCACAGAAAATGATTTCATTTTTGCTCTAGAATATATTGAAGATCAAGGTAAGCTTTTAATAATAATAACAATGAAGGTTAAAGTTGAAAAATATATAGCTATATACCGGGATGGATTGATATATTATAGATGAATATAAAATAAAGATAGATTAAGTAAACCTATCTCTCTTTTTTATATTATTATGTATATTGTTTTAGTTACGATATTTCGATTTTTAAAGGATACTGATTTTGATGAAGAAAAGGCATATCAACGAATAATAGATACCATTTTATGGAGAAAGGAAATTGATATTGGCAATATAACGTGGGAAACGGTGCATCCCAATCTTTTCAAGTCAACAGAGAATGCTTTTTCTTTCTTTTATGAACAGGATTTATTAGGAAGACCTATAGCTATCATTCGAATGCGTCATTTTCCAAACTTTGGTAATGAAAAACTTTATGATGTGTTCCCTCCTTTTGCTTGTCTTGTAATGGAAATGGCTAGAAAATGGACCCTTGATTTAACCAGACAAAATGAATTAAAACTAAAACAACAACAACAGTCAGATATTGATATTGATGATGATGGTGATAATAATTATATGTCCAGCTATCCTTCAGTTTTAGTATCTCAAATCACCGTCATTATTGATATAGCAAAAGCTCCTATGATACCATTGGTAAAATGAAATTAGAAAACATTAATATGGTTTAAAAACAATGTATAATGGTTATGTTAATGTGTATGATTTTTTTTCTATCTTTTTTCTTTAGGAAAAAAAACTAATTCAAGAATTACTGAATATTATGGATGGTAGATTTCCTGGATTTTTCGGTTCTATTTATATGATGAATTTTGGGTGGATGTATCAAGGTATATGGCAAATGGTTAAAATAATGTTGTCTGAAAAAGCTAAAAGTAAAGTGAATTTTCCATCTCTTCAAGAAGTTAAACAATATATTTCTGAAGATAGGTTATTAAAAGGTAGGCTGAAAGAAAAAAAAAAATTGGTAATGAATAGTATTTTATAGGATCATGTCAACTAAATATTACTATTATTTTATTATTTTTATATAACTATTATAGAACTTGGTGGTTTAAATGATTATGAATGGAGCTTGGAAAATGATATAATTTTAAAAAAATATGGATGTGGTTGGAAACCACCATTACCACCAGTAATGTCACCAGACCTTTCTCCTGTCACACGACCAAGTAGAAGTCCATCGGTATCATCATTCTCATCTGTTGAATTTTATGATGCACTAGAAACTCAACCTTTACAACAACAACAACCGAAATTATTATTATCGGATCATAGTGGACTATCAAGTTTTTATGGAACACCTGGAACTTTAACACCTATTTCGACATATACACCCTCTAAAATACCTCGATCACTTGTACCATTAACATCAGTATCTTCTTCTTCTCCTTCATCCTCATCTACCAGCCAATATTTTCTTACAGGACTTCATATTCCATCCTTTTTATCATCTATCTTTAGCAATACATCATCATCAAGCTCTACATTATTAAATATAAATAAAATGAGTCGACCTGTTAGCGGGTTAGATTTAACCTATCGATTAAATACACTTGCGTTAGAACAACAAATAAAAGAAGATAATCTTAGTAATATTGATGATAATAATGAAATAGAAGCATTGGTTATTGTTAATCAAGAACAACAACCATTTATTGGACAAAGACGACCTCATTTTCCACATTTATTACCACCTGATGATCCACATTCCTTATATGCTAGTTCTCCTTTGAAAATGCAATTACGTCGATCAGAACAACGAATAATAAGATTTACAAGACGACTGTTTCGATTATCATTTGCTTATAATGGAACCATTTATTGGATACTTTTATATATATTTTTAAGAGGACCATTAGAAAACAATATTAAAAAAATATTAACGAAAATGATGATTAATCCTAGAACTATCACTTATACAACTGTTGGTTTAACTGCTTCTGTAGCTGCTGGTCTAAGTATTTCATTATCAAACTCTTTAAATCATTAATATTATATATATATATATATATATATATATATGCATTCATCATTTTATTTATTTATTTCTACCATTTATAATTATATTACTCATGTACAATATTTTATAATTCACCATTTATTATTATTATTATTATTATTATTATTTAATACGTTTTCTTCATTGATATTTCTCCTCCATTTTTTTTTTATCATTTACATATACTTTTATTTTTTATTTTTATTTATAGTTCCCTTTCTCTCTCCTTCCTTTTATTATTTTTTATTTTTTACCCATTTTTATTTTTTTAATATCAACATTTTTACAAAATAATTTTAAATTCCGGCAATCTTTTATGCAATAAATATTTTTTCCTTTTTTTTTAATTCCTCTCTTTTCTTTTACTTTACCCTTTTTTTTTTCCTATCTTTGTAAATTATATTTTTTATATTTATGATTAACTTTATGCGGATATGGATTTAAATATTAATATCACTGATCCTTGTCGTATACAAGTGTTACTTGTTCCTATATTTCCAATTAAACGATCAGTCTTTATTCATTATGCTAATCTTGTAAAAAAATTCACTACGCTCAATTTAAGCGAAGTTACAACTCTTGTTCAAAATAATGAAGAAGGTAATATATTTAAACAACAACGTATATATATCATTATTTTATTATTAATATTAAAACAAATAAAGCAAATAAATAAAATAAGGATAAGCATAAACTTATATTTCTATGTGTATACATATATAATATAAAACAATATCAGCCATGTTTAGTAACAATAATTTTCAAGAAGGTCAGCTACACTTTAAGTTTTTATTACAATCTACTAGTGATAATCAGGACCTTTATAACTTTCAACCACACCGTCGTATATTTGGGGTATATATAATAAAACTAAAATAATAATAGTCATATTAAAATAGGAAAAGATAAAATAATAATAATAAATAAAAAGGGGGAAAGGAAAAAAAATAAGATCAACAATAAACAAATTCTATTTTATTATAATAAACATATTCATCATTTTTACTCTTTACTATATTGAAAAATTATAAGTAGATTATCGGTATCATGGATTGTCAAGAATGGAAAAATCGACCCTTATCCGAAGGATATGAACCATTTATAACATCACTAGAAAAAGTAAAACAGAAGGATAATAAAATACGTGGATAAAAATAAAATAAAATAAAATAAAAATACCAAGTGTTTATCTTTTTTATTTACATTTATGTTTGCATTCTAATTTTTTTTTTCTTTATAATTTCATAGTATTCTATTGCACCAATAACTCGATGTTTTGCTTTTGATCCTGTTGATTCACAACCTGACGACACAAAAGGAGTAATTATGATTCCAAATGTTGGTGATATCTCATTTTATCTTAATACGATGATGTATGATTTTGCAAGCGAAATATTAAGTCAATTTTCACTTTTGGTACGTTGCCATAAATAATATATTTATATATTTATATGCACCAAATATTTGTTCATTTTTTTTAATTTTTTTTATTTTTTACATATATCTATATTAGGTTAAAGAAATTGGTCAACAGCTGAGTATAGAATCATCTGCACATAGTAACACAAAAAATAATATGGACGATGACCTTAATAGAAATAGTATCAACGGATTACAAAGGGATAGCATTTCACCTTCACCTTCTACTTCATCATCCTCTTCTTTTTCTAATACTACATCCATTTCAACTAATGCTACAACAAATAATAATAATAGCAATAAAATAAGTTCACCAAACTTATCTACAAGAAATAAAAAATTCATACCTGGCCGAATCAAAAAAATATATGGGGATTTTTATTTATTGTCAGGTAGGATTCCTGATGCCATAATGTAGTAAGTGTAAAAAAAATCAGTTGATTAAAATTAAATATATATATTGTATACAAACGTTAAAGTTGATTATTATTTTTATTTACCTTTATATTTTATTTTTCTAAATATAGCTATAGACAATCGATTGATATGACTAGGATTACATCAGATTATTTGTGGTTAGCTAGTGCCATGGAAGGATATTTATGTGCAACTATTTTATTAGAACAGTTAAGAATTGAAAAGGACGTTAATATATCAACATCATATGGAAATGATATCCCATTACCTTCTTCTCCTGATTCATTAAAACAAGAAGATAAAAATACAACAGCATCAACATCAACATCAGCTTCAGCTTCACCACCAGCATCTTCTTCTTCATCAAAACCACAAATCAATGTTAATGATATTTTAAACCAATATAATGCTATATTATCTTATTATGCTAAAGAAATGCCTAAGTTATCGGCAGTGCAATCAAAACATAAATTGGATATGAATTATAATAATTATATTTCTAGTAATGATAAAAAGATGGACGGTTCATTCTTTTCAGCAGATAAACATTCTCTCATTTATTCAGAAGCATGTTTAAAAGTGTCGCGGTTTTTATTAACAATATACAATATCGGCAAATGGGATAAAGAAACATTATATTTATTATTACAGGGCTCTGTTTCTAAATCAATATTTTCATCCTCTCCATCGTCACCAAATGAAGCTCTACCAGATACGCCTATATCAATGTCTCATTTAGATAAATATGGTCAATCAGTAGATTTTAATCAACATCTTTTTAAAGTTGAAAGTGTAGATATTAATCTATGGATAACAAGAGTTTGGGAAGCTCATATAGATAGATTAGATGTAACTTATCAGGTAGTGTATATATAAAAGAGATAAAATAGGATAAATTAGATAATAATAAAGTAATAGTATTTAAACAGGTAACTTATTTATTGTTATGATTATATTGTTTTATTCTAGATTCACCTATTAACAAACATGGCAACTATATATTCAACTATTGATTACCATCGCAAAGCGTCTTGGGTAACTTTTGAAAGTATAAAAAGAATGCAACCTTTATTATTAAATAATATAAATTCAACTACTGATAAAAAATTAAAATCAAGCAAAGGAGGTTTACTAAAAAATGATGGTGTTTTAAATGTATTAAAATATATATGCAATGGATATGGGATATCAGGTAAATATATAAATGCGTTAAGGGTATAGAGAAATATGGAATAATATAAATATATATTTATATATTTATGTGTGTGTGTGTGCATTTTTTTTTTTGAACGGTAATTGTATATTTGTAAACATGTAGATGACGATGAACATACCTTAAATAATAATGATAGCAGCAAGATTTTAGAAAAGGACTATAAAATTAAACACCTATCTTTTGGTTGGCCATCATTACAATTAGCAGTACTTCGTCAAAGTATAATAATATCAGAAATGATGCATGGTAAATATATATATATATATATATATATACCTTTAAAAGCGTATTTTTAAATTGAAAATTAAAAAACAAAAAATAAATATTATTTATATTTTTAGCTAATAAAGCATTTTTTATTTATTTTTTTATAAAATACAAACTACGTTAGCTTATGATGATATGCTCTATTATACAACTATTTTATTAAAGAATTTATATCCATATCTCTTAAAAGATGAACAAATCCAACTAGCCAATTCAATCCAACGTATAGCTGCTAGAAGAAAACGAGCTGGTGCACCACATAGAGATAATAATTACTGGGATGTGAATATAATATTAGACATAAAAGCGTTAGATCCGATACCTCGTGCAGCTGTACATCAACATCTTTCTTTTAGTAATATAATTCTGGACAATTACAATGACTATAGCTCCAACAACTCTAATGATACCACTCATCACAAAAATAATGAATTGAATGCTACTGCTATTACCAAAACAGACCCTTTTATCTATAATCCGTTTGCAACTATAAAATCAGAAGAGGTAGCTATATAACATATGCATTTTTTTTTTTTTAGAATTTAAATATTATATATTAATGTTATTTATGGCGGATTAAATACTTGTTTTCATAAAATTTATTAATAGAAAAAAAGAATGCTTGTTAAAAATGAAATTGCAGAGTTTGAGGTCATGTTATCAAACCCTTTTGGATTTGACTTGGAACTACAGAATATCAGTTTAAGGTAATTGTAATAATAATATCAAGTTTGTTATTATATTAATATATAATTATAAGATCTTTTACTTATTTTAATTTTAATTTTATCTTTTTCGTTTCCAGTACATCAGGATTATCTTTCAATAGTATTCAAAATTCACTTATAATACCAGCCTACCAAAATTCTAAAATACGTTTATCTGGGATCCCAGAAGAAACCGGTACTCTTGTTATACGGGGATGTAATATTAAAATAGTTGGATTTATGGAACAAGAATTTCTTTTTAATATCAATAAAGAATGCAGTGAAATGTATACCGGAATTAGAATAAAACACAGGTAAAACTATTTTATATTTTTTTTTTTTAAAATATGTATATTTTGCACTGTATTAAATCTCTTTTTTTTTTATTATTTTTTATATTCTTCTTTCATTTTTATTTAGCGGGTTAAAAATGAAAGAATTTGAAAAAACACAAGGTATCATCATAATCATTATTATTATATTTTTTTTCTCATCCTTCTCACTACTTTATCTTTATTATTAGTTGAATGCAAGGATGTTATACATTACCAACTCCCTGTGATTACTGAACAGCCATTTTTAAAACTAAAATCTTCTTCCTTAATTCAAGGTGCTATTATGTTATTTGAAGGCGAAAGGTAATTGAAAAAACAAAACAATTATAATACATATACATGCAAAAAGATACGTATATGATTGGATATATTAAAATTAATAATTTCTCAATTTATTATTATTATCGAATAGGAATTGTATTACAATGACTTTTGAAAATATTGGAAAAATACCTATCGATTTTATTGGATTAACTTTTACAGATAATTCACCAAAACATGAAGATATAGAAACTGACTATATTAAGAAAACAGTATTCTCTTGGGATAATAAAACAAGCCAAAATGATCAAATGATTGGAAAAAAAGTGTGGATACAACCTGGGTCAACACTAGATGTTACTTTTGATATTTATGGAAAGCGAGGATGGTAATTTTTTTTATTTTTATTTTTTTTAAAAAAAATATTGATATAAAGATAAAATGATTAATTTAAATTCATTTTTTTATTTTTAACATTATAATTTTGTTGTCTCTATTTTATTTTCTCTTTATATATATATAGCTCTCAGGGAAATATTCAAGTAGATTATGGATATTTAAATAGATATAAAAAAATGGATGCAGTAGAAGAGTTGCCTAAAAATAATGATATGGATGTAGCTTTAAAAATGCAAAGTAGTAGTGATATTTCCGAACATTCAGACATCTTTTACACTAAACAGCTCTACATTAGCATTCTTATCACAGTGCATCAACCTCTAGAAATCAGTAATTGGGATATTCATTACTTACGATTAGGGGAAAGAGATGAGATAAATGAATGTTCATCTTGCAGTCTAAACCAACCTATCATAAAAAATGCTGGCAATCATAGCACTACTAATATAAATAAAAGCGTTCAAACTTGGACTAATGATCAAACAGCTGAGAATGTTATCCATTTGATAGAAAATAATGTACCATTCATATCAAAGCTATCAAACGAATATGGTATTAATGATTGCGATGATTCAAATAACTACTGCTTGGCTTCACTTGATATAATGAATAAGTGGACCATCCCTATTGATATTCAACTAGTTATAAATAACAGTGACAGCAGTAAAATAGAAAAAGAAGTTAGAGATGTTGTATATATAAAAAATAAAATAGAGCCAGGAACAACGATAAGGTAAATGTTTATATAATTTTTTTTATAAGGATAAAATAAAATAAATGAGTTTATACTAACACATTGTATCATATTGTTTATATTTATTTCTATATTTATAGAGTACTTTTACCTATTAAACGAATGATTTTATCAGAAGAACCAGTTATTAATTTACCTATACAAACCAAAAAACAATTAGAGTCTCTTCAAATCAATAAATATCGTACTAAGCTTTTACAACGTATAAAAGCAACATGGGTATCAGAAATAACAGCCAACATTATAAGGGAAGGTGATTTAGATATGAAATCTGGTATACAGCTTACAGTTAAACAACTAGATAAACTTAAAAAGCCTTCTGTTCACTTTAGTCCTGCTTTGGTTGGACCAACTGTTAATCGCGTTAACTATAAACATTTTACTTGCCAATGCGATCAAAATATTACTTTAAAAATGTCGATAACGAATCTTCATGGTAAGTTTTTTGAAAAAATGATTTAAAATAAAACAAAAATGAGATAAAAATATTAAACAATAATAAATAAAAAAGTATAACCATATATGTGATATATCTGATTTAACAAAATATATAATTTATTACAAATTATATTTTAATAAAAATAGTGGATAGACCTGGCAGATTTATTTTATACCTCCGGCCAATATTAAATGTAAATGAAACAACCATGATATCAGATTTACAAGATAAAGTATTCATGCAAGGGTTAAACCAAATTATTTTACCCAAGGTATATTTTTAATACAAATATTTTTTTAAAAAAAAGAAATTCTAATAAATAAAATAGAGGATGGGATAGTTCACTAATATAATCTCTTTTGATGTTCATTTATTCTATAGATATCTATTCAAGAAAAAGCACAACATGAAGTGTCGTTATATTTTCTAGCCAAAGGCCGTTTTGAATTTATTTATCATTTACAAGATATTGAAACAAAACAAATTTATTATGATCATGAAAAATTAATTATAGATGTTACTACATAATATTTTTTAATAACTAAATATAAAGCTTTTTGTATATATAATAAATTAAAGTTAATAAGAATACACTTTTTTACTGATTACATAGAAATGCAAAAAAAAGACTATGATAAAAAAATAGCAGAAAAACAAATGGGATGGTATAACATTAAATAGAGAAATAATAAAAGCAATGCAGAATAAATAAAAAAGGGATAAAAGTACCTATTATAATTTAAATCAACCTCCAATTTACAATTGATTCACGAAGTTCATAGTAAGCGGGACCTTTAATATCATCTAAAAAAAGAAAAGAGAAAGAAATATGTTACAGAAGTTAGTATAAAATAGATTCGCAATTCATGCATATATTTTACTTTTTTTAGTTCATTTTCTTTAATCTTCATTTATTTATTCTTCCTTTTTTTAAAAAAAATATATTATTTTTTTAATTCAATTACCCGAAGTGTATGCTTTTCCTCGTAATCCATATGTTTCTACAAGATATTCCCATAAAGTAGGTGTTACAATACCAAAGCCACCTGAAAAATTGCCTCTTGGTCTAGCTTTAGGATTTAAAGTATCATCTGTAGGACTTGTAGCTAAAGGGCGGTTATCGATAGGCCCAACACCAATCTTACCATCACATAATCTTAAAAACCAAGAACATAACCATACTCTTTCCACTAAGAAATAATGAGGTTCGCAATCCAGTATATAGGCTTGATCCGTTTGTTCTTTATGTAATTTTCGTTCATACATGCATTGTTGTTTTTGTCTCATGGCTTCTTGTCCTAATTCACTATCCCTAGTTAAGGCTTCTAAAAGTAAATTCACATAATGAGCTTCGCTGGGATCACCTCTTGTTTCTCCAAGCTATTCATATAAAATAAAAAAAAATATGTTGATCATTAATCTTATATTCCTTAAATATAAATTAAAGGAATAATAATGACCTGTCCACATATTTATCTATCTATTCATATATCTGTTTATCTTACCAATCTAGAACAAGTAAAACAATACATTTGAAGTACATTCATTCTAAGTAATATACCATGTCTATTAGGTTCAGCTGTATGAAATCGATAGGCGCAATCGCGACACCCTAATAAAAATATAATAAAAAATAAAATAAAATAAAAAATTAACTTTATTTTAATCATTATAATATATATATATAATAACTTACGTAAACGAATGTTATCTTTCCATATATATAAACAAAGGCCTTGCTCCGCTTGATTAGAACCACAAGTACCACAGTTTAAATTTTTTGGTAACCAGTTTAATACTTGTTGATAACGTCTAATATAAGGATCCAGTTGTTTACCACGAACACAGCCTATATGAGGACATATACGATTATCATGTATATCTTCTACCTTCTTATCATACTGTATATATATATATCAAAAGTAGTATTTATATAAATATTAACTTGTATCAAACACTATTTTTTGCATTATTTTAATTATTTATTTTTAAAAACAATATTACCATTTCCTTCCAGCTTTCTTCGGGTAACTTGTAAGTAATGCCAAAATTATTATATACTTGTTCTTTCCATACACTTTCACTATGAGCTACAATGGCAAATTTATGACATACTTGAGAAAAAGTACGAAGATCGTCTCTTGGTAAATGCCCGGCAATACAAGTTAATAGTTCATTATTAAAATCTAATATATTCATTTTTTTTTTTCTTTTTTTTAATATCGCTTTTTTTTTTAAAAAAAAAAGTCTGATTAATAAGAAAAAGGGGGATAAAAAAGAAAGAGAAAGAAAATTTTTTTTCTATTTCCTTTTTAATCACCGATTTTTTAAAATAGGCATAAATTACATTGTATAGTTTTTTTTTTTTTGAACTATTATTTTTTATTATATATATCATTCATGAACAAGAATTTCTTGATTTTCATCTTCCATATCATCACTATCTAATCCTTCAGTTTGTTCAAAATAAGTTTCCCATAACGCAATCACCTAATTAAAAATAATAGAATTATTAATTTAATATAAAAATTTAATACATGATTATTTACTTTTATATTTTATTCTTTTATTTTAATACTATTATTCATCATTACCTTTTTTTGATGTTCAATCATACTGCATAGGAATGCTTCTACACTATCTCTAAAATCTTCTACTTTTTCCTGATCAAACCTATCCAATTCGTTCTTGATTAATTTTGATATGTCGTCAAAATCTCTTTTTAATTCTTCAACTTTTTGTTCCATCTATTTAATATATAAATATATATCATAAATCGTATTCATATGATAATTATAATAATAATTTCGTCTTTATATATTATGTATTACCTCTGTTATTTCTTGTTGGGCAGCCGCTAACCTTTCAGATTTTACTTTTTGTTGGCTTTTTAATTTATCATGAGCACCAATCTTTTTTTGTAATTCGAATTCCGCCTGTTGATATGTTTGGTAAGATCTTATACGAGCATTAAATGCCAACTAAAACATAGCATATGAAAATATATATTAGTACATGATATATATATATGTATTTTTTTAGTTTATATACTATTTTTTTTTTTTTTTCATACTCACTTTAATAGAACCAATAATTCGAATATATTCATCAATAGTGTGTTCTAATGTTAAAATATCGTAGCGTGCCTAAAAAAGTAAAAAGAAAAAGGGTGTTATTATATGCTTTTTTATTTATTCATAGTATTTAAATTCCAATCACAATTCTATTTTTTATTTACTTGTTCTTCATGTAACTCTTTTAATTGCTTTTGGATATCGCCTAAAACCGTTAAATGGGTAGATAAGTTTCGATTTAACTCTGCCGATGCTAATGGAAACATACTTTCACCAAAATCAGAAGTAGCGATACCAAGTTCTGTTTTTTTTAAAAAAAAAATAAAAGTAAAGTATGGCAATTTTAAATAAATAAAAGCATGAATTTTATATTATATAACATAATATATATGTTAAACGCTACCTTTTCTTTGTTTAACGACAGCTTCAACACTTTTTAATAAAGTTTTGAGTTGAGTTTCAAGAGCATCTAGCTGTAATTTCTTTGAGCCAAACCATTCATCATGCTCAACAAATTTAGCAAAAGGATTGGAAGCAGCGCTGGAAATGGTCTCACCAAATGATCGCATAAATCCAAGTTTAGGAGTTTCTGGCTCAGCACGTTTTTGCCGTTTCTATATGAATATATATGTTTTATAAAATTAGATGTATAAAAAATCAAATTAAATACATCTAATATTTGTAATTTAAAACACTTAAATGTATATATATATATATATATAAAACGTAAAATACCTTCTTTTTTTTTTCTTCTTTATTTTTAATTTATTACCTCAATATTAAAAGATTCGCTCTCTAAAAATACTTTAAGGTCTGGATCACCATATAACATAGGATGTGACACTGTTTTACGTAAACACCTTTCCAAAGCAATTCGTCTTGATTCGACAAATTCATCTTGAAATCTTCCTAAAGCATGTTTTTCAGGTACTGGTGGGACGATGACACCAGGGTTTCCATTAGTTAATTGATTATACAACCACAAAAAATCACGGTATCTTCTTGCAACAACAAATTCGGAAGATCGAAAAGCAGGTGAATTGGTTTTGGTTTTGACTTTATATACAATATGGGCATTAATAGCATCGCCTACTTTTTGTGGATCTTCAACAGAAACTTCAAAAAAGGGCCTTGCTCCACTTTCTGGAATCCTTAGTGATTGATTATCGGAATCATCAATATAATACTAAAAATAACATTAGTAGTATATGTACATGTTAATAAAATTGTCTATTTCATTTAAAGGACATCATTTATTTTATTTTATTACTCCATTATACATTTATATTACCTGGTTATTATTTTGTAAAAAGGATTCAGAAGATGGTGATTGTTCAAAGTTATTATTATCGGGTAATATACTAGTATCAATAGTTGGTTTAATAGCAGGAGTAGTGGCAGTATTATTTATAGTAGTACTGGTTGTAGTGGATATATCTTTAATATCCAACTGTTTTGTTGTATCGGTTATAGTATCGATTGTTTGTTCATATTGAGGATTAGAATTATCAACAGATGGTAGTGAAGTTGACTGTAAAGTGGTATTCTCTTTTTGTTCTTCTTTTTGTTCTTCTTCTTCATGTTGCTGCTTTAAAATAGAATCTTCATTTTCCTTTGATAAAGGTGACTTTGGTGGTGGTGAAGTACACGCAGCTGTATCTAGCTCTTTAGTTGAAGTTGAAACGTTAGATTCCATATTATTATTATCAGTATTAATATTGATGTTAAAAGCATCAGTTTGTTCTTTATTAATTCCTAAATTAGCTATAGTAGAATTGTCTTTATTATTGTTTTCATTACTATTATTATTATTGTTAGTGGGTATGCTGTCTGATAAAGTTTCATTAGTTGTTATAGATAAAGGTGTAGTGGTTGTGGTGTTTAAATAAGGTTCCCGCGAAGAAGTACTTGCGGCTGAATAATTATTTTTGGATATAACATCACTAAATGGATTATCTTCTAAAGATTCATCAAATCCGAGTGGTGATGAATGGCTCATTATAAATTATAAAAAATAATAATATAAATATAAATGAATATTATAATACTTTTTTTATATATAATAGAGAGAAAGAGAAGGAGGAAAAGGGTGAAAAAAAGAGTGAGAAAAAAAAAATCGAATTTTTTAAAAAAAAAATCGGAATCTAAATTTTTTACCATAAAAATAAAATCTATTTTTTATTTTTACTAAAATAAAAATTGATTTGGTTGCAGTTGCCTCTCTTTCTTTTATTAAATAAATATATTGTAAAAAATTACAATGGTGTGTGCAATTATTATCAATATTGTCATTTCTCATTCGTTATGTACTCAACTTTTGTATTAAGCAATCTAATCTTGATATCATCACCAACTAATATTAAGTCTGGTATCCATGAACTGATAACCTTTTTTGCATGTATTAATATCATACTGTAACCCTCTCAATATTTCTATCAGATTTTATACAATATACTTTTCTTTTTTATGTATTTATAAAATATAAATAAGTTCTAAATAGTAGTTATTAAATGTTCAACAAAATAATCAATTTTATTTTCATATATAGATAAATAGTAATAATAATAATAATATAAATCAACACATAAATATATCTTTTTTTTAAAAAATAAAAATAAAGAAAATATTAAGTTGTATATTTTTATTATAAAACAAACAGTGATATTATAATTAAGTGATAAAAAGTATTTTTTATTATTTATTAATTTATTCTTCTTCCAAGATTTCTTCTTCTTCGAGGTATTCTTCTTCATCAATGTATTCATCTTCAGCGGTAGCATCCTATAGTTTTTTTTAATTAAGGAAAAAAAATAAAAAGGATAAATAAAAATGATCTACACCTATAATTATAATTTTTTTTTAATAATATATCAAAACTTACTTGGTATTGTTGGTATTCAGAGACAAGATCGTGCATGTTACTTTCAGCTTCAGTGAATTCCATTTCGTCCATACCTTCACCGGTGAACCAATGCAAGAAAGCCTTACGTCTGAACATGGCGGTGAATTGGTCGTTAACACGTTTGAAGAGTTCTTGAATAGCAGTGGAGTTACCAATGAAAGTACCACTCATCTTCAAACCAGCAGGAGGGATATCACATAAGGAGGTCTTGACACCGTTAGGAATCCATTCTACAAAGTAAGAAGAGTTCTTTTGTTGAACAGCCAACATTTGATTTTCAACTTCTTTAGTAGATAAACGACCACGGAAGATGGTGGCAGCAGTTAAGTAACGACCATGACGAGGGTCAGAAGCAGCCATCATGTTGCGGGCATCGAACATTTGACCGGTTAATTCAGGAACAGTCAAGTTACGGTATTGTTGGGAACCGAAAGCAGTTAAAGGAGCGAAACCAACCATGAAGAAATGAAGACGAGGGAAAGGAACCATGTTGACAAAGAGTTTACGTAAGTCAGAATTCAATTGACCAGGGAAACGTAAAGAGGTAGAGACACCAGACATGACGGCAGAGACCAATTGATTCAATTCATCATAACCGGGGTTACTTAATTTAAGAGTACGGAAACAGATATCGTATAAGGCTTCGTTATCAATACAGAAAGTAGCGTCACAGTTTTCAACTAATTGATGGACGGATAAAACAGCATTATAAGGTTCAACAACGGTATCAGAGACTTTAGGAGAAGGTACAACAGAGTAAGTACATAACATACGATCGGGGTATTCTTCACGGATTTTGGATAATAATAAGGAACCAAGACCGGAACCAGTACCACCACCAAGAGAGTGAGTCATTTGGAAACCTTGTAAACAATCAGTATGTTCAGCTTCTTTACGTACAATATCTAAAATGTTTTCAACTAATTCAGCACCTTCGGTATAATAACCCTATATAATAAATAATAATAATTTATATTGGAATCATTATTATTTAACTCTTTTATATTGGTCCCCTTTTTTTCTTTCATTCCTTTTTATTTTTTTTTAAATAAATAATACTATATTTATTTAAAATATATATAAAAGACTTACACGAGCCCAAGAATTACCAGCACCGGATTGACCATAAACAAAGTTATCAGGGCGGAATAATTTACCGTAAGGGCTTGAACGGACGGCATCCATAGTAGCAGGTTCAAGATCAACAAGAACAGCTCTAAAAGTTACAAAATAAAAAACAAAAATACAAAAGCAAATAAATAAATGAACGTATACATCAATACAATATATATATATATATATATATATATATGTATTATTAATAAGAATAAGAATTATTATTATTATTACCTTGGGACGTATTGGTTGTTGGAACCTTCGTTATAGTAAACGTTGATACGTTCTAATTGGAGATCATTATCACCATTGTAAGCACCATTGGTATCTAAACCGTGTTCTTGAGAGATAGTTTCCCAGAATTTTTGACCAATCTAATAAATAAATAAAAAAAAGATAAATATATATATATAAATATACAAATATTAGTAACTTTAATATAAGTAATAATTGAGGTACATAAATGTTTTGATTTTCCCTATTTCGCTCTTTAGAATTTTTTTTATTTATATATAAACGACAATAATAATAATAATATGAATCTTTATGACTATTATCATCATCTTTCATCATCATCATTATTATTATATATTATTATTATATTTATCCCCTGTCACGTTTATATGCACTCTTTAGTTTACCCTACTTTT
>MU611945.1:2673-16348 GCA_025201675.1 Cunninghamella echinulata
TTCTTTTCTTGTTATTTTTTTCTCTCGCTCTTTTTCTCTTTCTTTCCTTTTTCTTATACTTTAAAAGAAATTCATATATTATTAAAACAATAGGATTATTTATAACAGCAAGTGTGGATAACTTCTACGCCACTTTATCATTATTTTAGTTGTGGTTTATACCTTATACTATGCTAAACATTAAACCATATCTTGCGAAGGTATAAGAAAAAAAGTATTTTTAATTTTGCCACAAAAAAACTAAAAACGATTCATTAATTCACTCTTTTTTTTTTTTTACTCATATTTAGTTTGTTAGAAATTTACATACTTATCATGATCAAATAACGATTCCCTATAAGTATACTCAATTTGGCGTGGTTCTTATGGTTGATATTGTTGGTAATAATGATATCTATATATTAGAAATAAAGATATGGAAGTTTTGGCTGTTTATTAATATTCTATATTTACAATAATATTTTATGGACTTTATTAATAGGATTTAGTGCTGTAAGTTTCATATTTTATTGGGCTTTATAGTGTAACAGTTGTTTGTTTTGATTTATAATATTCAATATAAAAAATCATTCATTTTTAGTTAACTACTCTGGCAACAGAAAAAGGAGAATCAAGCGCAGAAGCGATAGCTTTAGAAATTGGTACTTATATGGGTGAAGTAAGTACATATCTATTTACAAATATATACATATATATACTAGTTAATAAATATTTAATAATAACTAAAATACTTTATTTTCTTCTTTTCTTTTTCTTTTCTTTTTATTTATAAATAGTGTATTGAAATAATTGAACAGTATGGTGGGGATGTCGTGAAGGTAGTAAAAAAAATAAAAATAAAAATAAAATATTTATATACGTATATTATTATTATTATTATTATTATTTTTTTAAAAAAAAAAAAGTATAAAGACTGACGGTTGGTATTGAATTTTTTTATATGCATATAATTTTTTCTTTTTTTAGTTTTTAGGGGATGCTGTATTAGTCTGTTTTCAACCAGATATTACCGAAAAGATGAATATAACCGGAAAGCATAATCACTATAGTACCAGTGAAAAAATATCACCACAGCAACAATATGTATTAGTACAAAGAGCAGTAGAATGTGGAATGGAATTATTAGCTAAACAATCACATTATCGAGTTTATTTAACTCCTGAAGAACGGTCTAAACATCGAGCATCATCAACGGAAGAAACGGAACGACGGACAAGAAATATTTTCGGACAACGGCTTATCCCCTTTGACCATCTTAATAATAACAACAATGATAACAATAACAACAATAACAATAATAATAATAATAGCAAAAATAAAAATAATAATAATGAAAAAAAGGATAACGATAACGAAAATCAACAATCCACTAGTAGCTCTTCTTCCTCATCCTCTTCTTCAGTATCATCTAGCAGTCTTCCTTTAGATTCTTTTGAAAGATCAGATATTTTTAATTCAAGTCAGGAATATTCGATGGATTTTACTATTTGGGATTGCATACCTTTTATTAAAAATCGTAGAAAAAGAGTTTATGGTCAACGTCCAAGTATATCTAGCGATCGATCTGGTAGTACAAATTCTATAGATTTAGACCTTCATATTGCTTTATCATGCGGTGATATATCTAATATAATTCTTGGTGATATGAATTCTAATGCATCAACAATGAATAACAGTATCAGCAATAATAATATATCTAAGCAAAATCAAAAATCAGCAAATATTAATAATAACAATAGTGAATCGCCATTACCATCACCGACATCCAATAATAATAATAATAATCGTATTTCCATAGTCTCTTATCAAAGTACAGATGGCGAAGAAGTGCATGAAGATTTTTTTCATTATCAAGGACGGCTAGAATATGCTATATGTGGACCTGCTGTAGAAGCTTTAGAAGCGGCCATTTCTACTGCCAAAGCCGGGGAATTATGTTTAACCCACACTGCATTTAATGCATTAAGGCAGCAGCATATTGGATTTAATTATGAAAGAAGAAAGAATTTTTATGTGATAAGGGGTAGTCAGATCAATAGCAACCAATTAATGAATCATTATTACCATTATGGTACTGGTAGTAGTAATAATGGTAGACAAACACCTTCCATTTCCAAAAAAAGTAAACGACGTTATAAATTCACCAATGGGATATTCCATTCCTCTTCTTCAACAGCTTCTTTACAGACAACAAATAATAATAATCAAAATCCGAATCCTCTTTTAGATCAACAACAGCAACCACTTTCTTTAAGTCCTCATGATATATCCTTATTAGATAACACTTCCACTCAACTCACTATCAACGGTATGCATCCTATACAAGTAAAATTTGACAATGATGGAGAAGAAGAAATTAATCCCGTATTTTTAAAATACATCAATCGAAGTGCTCTCTATCGATTACAACAAAGTACAAATGACTCTTTCCCTGCTCAGTTTCGCGATGTGACAATCATGTTTATAAGTCTCGGCAAATTAAATCCTGCCACCGATAATGGATTAAAACTGGCTCAAAAGGCAGTATACCTTTGTGTCAAAACACTAGTCAAATATGAAGGTAAAATCTATTTAAAAAAAATAGTATTGAATAATAATAATAATAATAATAATAGTAATAACAAAATTATAGTAATTAAAAAAAGAAGTATAGTAACAGTCATATTTTTTTATACTTAACTTTTTTAATATAAAATAGGTACTTTACAACAATTTGCTGTAGACGACAAAGGTACAATGAAAAAATATTAAGAAAAGAAAAAAAAAAAAAATTTAAAGAGAATAGATTATTAAATATACATATTTTTAAATATATAAATAGGTGCAACATTATTAGCCGTATTTGGGCTCCCGCCTTTATCTCATGAGCGTGAAGCTATCTTTGCTGCCAAAGCTGCAGTAGAACTCCGTGACGCTTACCTTGGTTTGTTTCCTGATTTTGCCATTGCTTTATCTACCGGTACCATTTTTAACGCAGTTTTACCTCAAGGTTGTCCTTATCGACGTGATCCTGCAATAGCTGGTGATACAATTATATTAGCTGTACGTATGTTAAAATTCTCCTTTGCTGTACAAAATATAGTATGTGATCTTGCTACTAAACAACAAATTGGTGCCTTATGTGAGTATGATGAACATGGTGATAATTTAGTCAAAGGAAAAGTAAAACCTGTCCCTATTTATGGAATTCGTAGATTTGGTATAGAAAAAACAAAACGGATCTCTTTACCTACTGATGAAAAAAATTCTGATTTTATTGGCTATAAAAATGAGATGGAAAGAGCTACTCGCTTTTTGGATAATTGGAGTGAAAAACCAGATTATCATCTTTTAATTATCTCTGGTCCGTCTGGTACTGGTAAAAGCTTTTTCTGCAATGCTTTGGGAAAAACAATGACTTCTTATGGGTTTACTTGTTGGTAATAATAGAAATGATATATATATATATATATATGTATATATAAAGAGAATATTAAAATAGTATAATAAAATGATATATATATACTCATATTTTCTTCTTTTTAAAAAAAATTGTATTACTTATAGCTGGTCTTCTTCCACCGAAGGTATTAAAAACAAAATAAGTATAAAAAAATAACAGTTTGTATATAAGTGGATGTATTTATTAATATATATTATAATTGTAAATCTTTTTATATAAATTAATAATAGTCGAAAAAAGCTCTAAATATTATTTAGTAAAAAATTTATTGCTATCACTTTTTGAAATTATTGATTCAGAAGTTATACCACAAAATACACAAAATACTAGAAATAGGTCAGCTTCCATAAATCACTCTAGTACACATGGATTTAGTAATTCTACCAATAACCCACATCCTATGGATACATCACCTACTTCTTCATTAACATCTATCACATACCCTGTCAGCAATAATATTACCACTACTACAGCGACTAACAATAATAACAATAATAGCAATAACCGACTTCAACGATTAACAACATATTCATCAATGACACGTTCATCATATGGTGCGTTTAGCACACAAAGCCCTGACACTACAAATGAAGTTTTAGAACTTATTTTACGTTGTCTTAGAAAATGTGGTGAAGATGATGGATTCCTTCCTTTATTTAAAATTATATTTGGTACAATAGGTGATATGGATGAAAATAGATTCACTCGTAGATTGGATGGACGTGGTCGTGATATACTTTTAACTGGTGTCATTACTCGTATGGTGAAGTATGTTTCTGAAATAATACCTGTCGTTTTGGTATGTGATGATGTACAATGTAAGTATATTTTTATCTCGTTTTTTTTTCTACTCATAATAAGATAAACAACAATTAAAAAATTAAATAAATTAAAATATCAATTTCTATTTACTTATCTATTATTATTATTATTATTATCAGGGATTGATTCTGCTTCCATTCGTATATTACAACATATTCATGAGCATTCTCAACGTACAATGCTTTTGCTTGCAACAAGACCGATCAAAGATTACAATGTCACTTTTATAAATAATTTCTGTCAAACTGGTATATCTGAAGAAATCGCATTAAATGGACTTGGGTCAGATGATATTGTAGATATTATATTAAGAATGTTAAAAGCTGGTGTAACAAAAGTTAGTCCTGAAATTGTTCGTGTGATACAGGTAATAATAATGATAATTGGTGATGGAGGATATAATATGATATAAAAAATAAATAAGAAAGATTGTATAGAAGCTAAATTTTTAATTACTTTATTATTATATGCATTCATATTTTTCTTTAGAAACGAACTGGCGGCAATCCTCTCTATGTCAAGTAAGTTTCATAATACATGCGTATGAAAGTAATAACAATTTAATAAATACTGCATAATACTAATATTTATAATGTTGATATAGAAATATGGCCATTATCCTTAAAGATTTTAATCATGTTACTATTTTTGAAGGCGAATTAGTACCTAGTAACAACAGATTTGACCCAAAAGAATTATTACAAAACTTGGATTATAAAAGAATCATAAAAATGCAGTTTGATAGGCTGGATCCTAACTTTCAAGAATTTTTGACTGTAAGTAAAAAAAAATACTGATAATAGTTATATTTTTATTAATAATAACACTTTTTATTACTGTTTATATATAGATTGCTAGTTGTTTGGATCAATTTTTTACAATATACGAAGTAGAAGCCATCATAAAACCCAACAATGTCATATTTAAAGAAAATGATCCTAACAAAATAAGAGAAACTATTGAAAAATATGACGTCTACCACTTTTTACAACGCGTTTCAGAATCCAATATTGATAATAATATTAGCAGCAACGGCGGTAGTACTGGAGGTTTATCTATTATTAATAATGGCCTCAACAATAATCTTTTAACACAAAATGAAACGTATGCATTTGCTCATATTACTATTCCAAAAAGTATTTATGATATGGTATCTTATGAAACAAGAATCGATTTACATCGCCGTTTAGCCATTTATTATGAAAACCAATTAACCAAAGACAATTATCCTGAACTACTGGGGAAAGTGGCAAGGCATTATCTTCGAACAGATATGTTTGAAAAACAACTTTGCTATTTGGAAACTTTAGCAGATCTCAATATTCGATCATACCTTTTACCAGAAGCAACAAGTAATTTGGAAGACATGGTGAAAATTCTAAATGATAATCCAGAAATAGCTTTTCGATTTGGCCCTATTCATCAAAGTGATATCTATCGACGCCTTGGAGTATGTTTCACGATGAGAACTGAATTAAGTAAAGGAGAACGTTATCTACGTATGGCTTTGGAGTGTCTTGGTGAAAGTTGGCCAAAATCACAACCTGAATTTTTATTTAAATGTTGGAAAAATCGATTTACTCAATATCAGAATAGAAGATGGAAACTGGTTTGGAAATTCAATAGTGAAACAAGGAAACAGATTGGGCATCGTGTAGTAGAAATCATGGCTCAGCTATCCAATATCTATTTTTATACTGGAAAGGGACGTGCTTTTGTTTATACCTGTTTAGTTGGATTGAATGCCTGTGAACGGTTAAACGAAATTGGACCCAACTACACCCTCTTTTTAGCAAGAACTTCTTTAATATGTTGGTTGGGTGATCGAAAGGAACATAGTATTTTTTATATTACTAAAGCATTAAGGTATATGGACGATAAACATGATGCTGGGACTTTAACTATCTGTGCTTTACTCTGCTTTGCTGCTGGAAAATTCAAAAATTCAAAGGAATTACTTTATCAATCCATTGATGCGGTGAAGACATTAGATGTAGTGACGGATTGTCAGTCATTTTATCGATCTGCCGGGTTGATAATTACCATGTTGATTTTTGAAGGAACCTTAGATCAATCTCCTGAAGGATTATCAGTACTGAAACAAATGGTTGATACAGCCCATAGTAATGGCGATTATGAAGCTGAAATTTGGTTGGGTGTTTATAACGTTGGAAATGCACTGGTTATGGGCCGATTAAACGAATGCGAACCTTTTGTAGCATTATTGGAGCATCATTTGAAACAAGCAGCTGATTATAATCGTATTGCCATCCATGGGACACTATTATATTATTACGCAAGAAGTCAAAACTATGAATTAGCTAAACGTCATGCTCGTCATATTGTTTCTATTTTACCATCTCTGACAGTTACACGTAAATGATAAATAACAATATAGATAAATATATTGATAGGTATATAAGTATATTTCTAACATCAATTTTTTATTATTATTTTAATTAAATTTAATTCTAGCCAATATCTTTCCCATATTTGGTCTTATTTTTGCAACAATGGGATTTTATTGTTTAGTGGAAGATGGTCAAGTTGAAATGGTTACGTCTAAAGATTCTAAAAATTTTGAACGATTTTTCCTTGGTATTGCAAGGTTGAATCATGCCTTCCAGCAAGTTAAATTTTGGGAATTTACACAGCCCTGTCTTTATCTTGCTAGAGCTTTGCCATACATTAGCACTGGTCGTACTGTTGAAGGCTATATGGTAAATAGAAAAGAAAAAAATCACTATGTTTTTATTTTATTTTGTTTATATTTCTGAGTTAATGATTCATTTTATTTTATTTTATTTTATTTTATTTTATTTTATTTTATTTTATTTTTAAAAAAACTTATAATAGGTTCTTCGTCATGGTATATTTGAAATGCATTTTATTCATGAAATTCGATTTTTAAAAGCTTACTATTGGGCATGTATGGGAAAATATGCATTTACACCAAAAGACCGTATAGATTGGACAAGACGTGCCGAACAAGATTTAGAAGATCTTAATATACCACCAAAAATTTATATCAATCCAGATCCTGCTAACTCTTATACTCATGAAAAGCCTGCCGACATGATATAATTCATTATTACTTTTTTAATTTCTATTTTATTTTATTCACTCTTTCTAAACCTTTATCATTTATTCATTTTTTTTTTTAATTATATATTTACATATATATATATATATATATTTAAATACTATGTCCATAATTTATTATCACTTATTATCACTTATTATCATTTATTATTTTATTATTCTATTCTATATTTTTTGCCATTATTAATTCCATCTTATAATATTTAATGTTTATCATTTTATCATTGGTCCCTATCTTAACTGGTTTAAGAGTATGGTGTAATATTACAATTTTTTTTTAAAAATAAATAAATAAAACAAAGTAAAATAAAACAATAATATATTATTACGCTAACGAGAAAAATAATGCTTGATTCAATATATCTAATATTTTAAATGGTAAACCAAAAAAAGCAAATGAAAAATAGTGATTATTTTTTATTTTATATATACCTTAATTTTTTACCAGGTTACATATGATTATTTTTATTTCATTTAATTATTTGTGAAATTTATAAGATACTTTTATTTTATTCTCTTTTTAATAAATAATAAAAAGGCAGAAGTTAATTTTTATCATTTTAGCTATTTATTTATTTTTAGAAGTTTACTATACATACATCATGTAAATTACTTCAGTGACACTATGTATATATTCATTTATTCAACCTACAGTATGCATAAGAACTATTCATTTCAAAAAACTTTTTTAATTATCTTATATGTAGTCGTGATCAAATTTTTATTTAAATAATAATTTAATAAACCTTTTATTCACTACATTTTGAGAAAAAAAAACTTAATACATATATAATTTATTTTATATAAAAGACTGATAGGTATTAAGTAAAAATAATAACACATTACAAGTCCGGGTTACCATTCTTTGCATGGATAGCCGTAAGAGTTGAAGCATGACTCCTATATATCATATAAAATAAGTAAATAAATAAAATATTGACGATAAGCATTTATAAATATATAGATATGCATTTATGCTTTGATGATCCTACTATATTTTTCTTTACCAAGTCAAATCATAGGCACCTTGATTATTTCCAGTATCACGATTATATTGTTCAGACATAGAGCCATTTTGATGTTGATAAGTTTTAACAGTTGAGAGGAATTGATCAGCAGCCAAGGCAATTTTGTCTACTAAAGTGTTAAATTGATCAGAGCCAGCAGTATAAGTTGTACCATCAGAAGCACTGTCGTCGAATTTCTTAAAGAAAGGAAGACTGATTGATGTCACTTTAACACTTCCATTATCTGTCCATTCCTTGATTGCACGGTAATATAATTCAGCAAAAGCATTTGTACATATAAACCAGGGATTTCCTTTACTAGTACCATTACCGTCATAAACATCTTCAGGATAACGGCCTAAAATAACAAAATTTAATAAAAAAAAAAAAAAGGTGAAGAGAGTGAGATATTATTAATTTATGTATTTAAATCAGTAAAAAATTTATATTTTTCATTACATACCTATAGCTGTACCAAGATAACCTTCTTTCTTTTGATTAATTGCGTAAAGATCAGTAAAGGAGTTTTCAATTTTAACAGCTGTTGCAAGCATCTATAAGATAAAACACAAATATATATATATATAATTACATAATTATAATTATTAATAAAAATAATAATGATAACTATATTACATCATATAGCTATTTTAATTATAATTTACTTTATCTGAACCAGGTGTATAAAAACCATCATTACGACTTCCAACATTAGCGGCGATTAATACACTTGTATCTAAACCACTTGACTTCGAGGCACCGCCAGATTGATCAATAGTAACAGTAACATAGCCACCATCGTCCTTCCAAAAACTATTGATTTTATTTTCAATTTCAGTTACAGTGGATTTATAGCTGTTGGCTTTATCAGTATCTCCATTCTTTGTAGCAAATTCAGCACCATCGAGCAATCCACGTCTCATCACCATATATGTAAAGAAATGACGTCCATTAACTTCTTCCCAAAGATCAAAGTTTTGATTGTCCCAAACTGTTGTAATATAATCCAAATCCTTGTAAATCATTGGCTTCAAATCTGATGATTTGACTATATTAGAGTAAATAATCAAAGTAGTAGCTCTTTCAGCAGGACCATCATCTTTAAAGAAATAGTAATAGTAAAAGTAAAAATAAATAAATTAGAATTTTTTCCATTAGTACTATAATCATTATTGTATTTTATTGTTATTTTTATCAGCATTACTTTGTGGACGTCCCCTAAAAGAATAGGATTATACGTATATAATTAGTAAATGAAGAATATTAAAAAAGGGCCATTTTTATAGTTTTATTTATGATGTAATATTCTTTTATTTCTATCATTATTACCAAGGTCCTGTAAAGCTACTACCATCAGGATTAAATTTGGGTTCACCAAGACAGTTACAAGCAGTAGAAGTAGATTGAGCATTTTTAGAATAAGTTATATAATCTTGGATCAAACCATCAATAGTACTATTATCACCTGAACGAAGTTGATCAACTAATACACGAAAGGAAAGAGCAGAATCACGAGTCCAGCTGTAATAATAATCGGGATTTGAAGTAGAGAGAGAGGCAGCAAGGAATCCTTTTGCGGAACCAGGTGGATTAATGGATGAAAACATCTTTGAGATACTTACATCGACTTGCTTAGTTGACCAATCGGTAATTGTTTTGTTACCAGTAGGGAAGGCGGAAGCCTCTTGGGCAAAGTTAAGAGTTAATAAAGCAATAGCAGTAGTTAAAGTCAAGACACGCATTTCTAATAGACTATTATTAAATTGTATTTTTTAAATTAATAAAATTTGGAATAAGAATAAAGAAGGAAAGAGAAAGAAAAAATAACATGTATAAAAGTTTATTTATATTTGTAATTTTTTTACAGAATTTGTCTTTTTTTCAGAATTTTTCTTTTTTTTTTTTTCAGAATATTACCTTTGTAGGACAAAATGGTATAAATATTATAATTATTAAAAATCTAAACCTAACATGATTAAGTTAATCTACAAATGTAAATATAGTATAAAAAAGTCAATTAATAAATTGATGCTGCTAACTTTAAACTTTCCATTTTTTTTCTCCATATTTTTTAATTAATATTTTTTAAAACTTACGGAAAAGTTGGGAACAGTAGATTCCATAGTTGTTTTTTCACAGCGGGAAAAATAAAAATAAACGGGAAGGTAATTTTATTTTATTTTTTCTCTAATAAATCATTATCATTTTGCAATATTACAAATGACAATCAATTGGTAATATCTAATTTTTTATATTGAAGATCTGTGTTTTTCCCAATGAATAAATTGTATTTTTTTTTCTTTTTCTTTTTTCTGTAATTTTAATTTATACCAATTTTCCCGAAATGAATGCATTGTTCCCTTTGTTGCACAAGTATCAATTATTGTGGTTTAATAAAATTTATTATTTAAATCATGTTCATTATCAATCAAATGATTTTATTGTAATTTTGTAGCAATGACATAATGATTATCCCTATCGTATCCTGCAATATCTACAGATACATTATCGATTTTTTCAAATAATCCATCCAATTCTCCTTTCTTAAATAAGTGATAATATCTAACAAATAAATAAATAAATAAAAATAAATTAGGTTAATAATTTTTAGCCATATTTATTCATTTTGTTAATGACATAAAAAATATTACCTATTAAAAACTTTAGGGGCTTCATCATCACTATTTTCATCTTTTTTTTTTGTTAAAACCCATGGTACAAATACATCTTGTTCATTTTCTTGAAAGTTTCTTTTAGTGAACTTTGTTTGCTCTAACGCCCATACAAAAATAAGAACCTTTCCACCAGGTTTAACGATACGAAGAATTTCCTATAAAATAGAAATGGAATATATACACGCATATATATATATATGTTATTAAAAACTCCATTTATAATTTTAAATGGTAATAATGATAATAATGATTAAACTTACCTCAATGGCTGATAATCTTCGCTCTGGTGTTGAAAAATGATGAATAACTGCAATTGATATAGCGAAATCCTACATATTAAAAGATAAAAAAGAAAAAAAAGAAAAAAGTAGATAAGCATATGTATGAAAATATATAAATATGTATTTAAAAGTTTATTGGTAGCTTTTAGTCTTACAAAAGCGTTTGATCTATAAGGTAAGGATAATCCGTCTGCCACAAGACCCTCATATCCACGATTTTGTACAATAGATACTAAATTTGAGCTCCTGTTGATAATAATAAAAATAAAATTAATACAAATAATAATAATAATGATACTAGTTCTTCAAAAAAATAAAATAAGCTAAAAAATACCTTTTCAATTATATACTCTACTCTATTACCTATCTGATCCAGAAATAAATACATTAGGATTAACGCCTATATACTTTCCATTTCCACAACCCACATCAGCACCTATACTACCAATCGATAAACTGAATAAAAAATTTTCTACAACCGGCCAAGGCTAAATAAATAGATATATGGGTTGAAAATTAAAGTTTATAAATTATACCCATTGTCAGAACTTGTCAAATAGTTGTATAAAATATTTACCTTGTACCTAGTGTCACTAAAATGATTGGCTATTACTTCATAAACTTCATGTACATTTTTTTTTTCATATTCATCTTGTTTCTCTTCTGGTATATTTACAGCAACTGGTTGTGGTTTTGACATTATTCAAAATATTATATACTAAAAAAAAAAAAGAGTGAAATGAGGAAGAGAGAAAGAAAAGAGTGGAGGAAAAAATTCAAAAGAAAAAAAAATGTGACTGAATTTATAAAGGAGCAAATAAGAAAAAAAATATAAACTAAAATTTTTTGGTTTATTATATGTCTATTATGCTAAATGGTTTATTTTTTAAGAAAAGAAGATAATTTTACTTCTTGCTGCTGATATTATTGTTGAGTATCTTGTTGCTGTTGTTGTTTTTTAGTTTCTAAAATAGCCATACGTTCACGATCTTCAGGTAAAATCCAAGTACCTTTAGTGTCTCTATAAAAATAAAAATAAAAAATAAATTGAATATTTAATATTTTTTTTATTTATACTATTTTCACTACTATTGAATTTCGCTTTTATTTTTATTTTTATTTTCCTTTATCTTTTATTTCTATTATTATATAAATAAAAACATTAAAGCATAGCTTTCCATTTATTAGTTTTTAAATTGATGGATTATTTTCTTACTTACGCTTCGTATTCCTTAATTAAGGGTTGGAATACATAAAAACCAGTACCGATGCCAACACCAATAGATAATATAACAGGAACCAATCGACCTGGAATCATTTTTATTGCTAACTAAAAAAAAGTAGAAGAAGAAAAAAATTCGTAAAAACTTATGAGAAACCGCTTCAAGCTGGGGTTTAATCTTCTTTTTTTACCCATACAACTTTTTTTTTATAATTCATTTATTATGCTTATATTATAAACTAATCAAATTATACCATAGTATATTCAAGCTATATGATAATTATACATATTATATGTGAATATTTAAACCATAATTTAAAAATTACTAATAAAATAATAATCACTTATAAAATTACAATTTTTTTTAAATATGTATCCTTCAACTTTACATGTAAAATTAGGTATCTATATTTAATGATATTTTTGCAAAAATTTTCTCCGACAATGGACTTGTGGTGTAGCTTGGTAGTCATTCGTCTTTCGGATGGGCGAGGCCCGGGTTCAAATCCCGGCAAGTCCCTTTCAATCTTTTAAGAATCATAAAGGGATTTTATTGCTTGTTATCGGTAAAACGTTTTTCCTTTTTTTTTTAGTTTTGTCAGGTAGTTAGTCTGGTTTTTAATCCTGTTATGGAGATTTTTGGTGTGTTGTGTGTGTTTTTGGTTAAGATTTATTCTCTTGAAATGAGGTGTTGTGTGTGTTTTTGGTAAGAGTTATTTTTGTTAAAATAAAATAAGTGATTTTGTATTTATATTAAATATAAATAAGATCATTCCAGTGAGCACCAGTTCTTGTTTTGTAAGTAGAACGACTTAATATAATGTAAAAATAAAAAAATTAAAAAGATAAAATAAAAAATAAAATATTTAAAAAAATTCAAAAGTATATGCAAATGAATTTGAAAGTCAGAGAGTAGATTATTATATAAAAAGGATAATAATCGAATAAAGTAATAATAAAATTAAAATAAAATATGTTTGTTATAGTAATAAAATGATTTCAATTAAGAAATGGATCAGGTGGAGTTTAGGGACCCACAGTGTAATTTTTTTTTTGTATTTTATTTATTCTTATTCTCGTTCTTATTTTATTTATTTTATTTATTTTGTTTATTTATTTTTGTT
>MU611945.1:16364-58540 GCA_025201675.1 Cunninghamella echinulata
ATTATGATTATATCAAAAGCAAGCACATGCAAAAAAAAAAAAAAGTTTATAATTTTTTTTTATTATTAATTTTAAAGGATAATTATATTGGTATTAATTATCTTCATCTGGAATATACTCTGAATGTTCACTATCACTTGCACTATCACTACTACTTTCTATCTCACTGTAGGCTCTTCTGCTAGGAATAATGGCAGGAAGGATATCGATATGTGAAGCAAAAGATAATAAAAAAAAAATTAAATGATTTTAATACCATTAGATAGACAAAAAACACAGATAATAACATATTATAGAGTATACGATATAAAATAAATATCGAAAAAGATATTAGAATTCCAAGATAACACTGTGAGTCCCTAAACTCCACATCAACCAGAGAAAATTTATGGTTGGGAGAGGAAAAAAAATCAAGGTGTTATAGGTGTCCTAGTGTTTTGGCATCAGTAACACAAAATCACACTCAAAAATGGAAAGAAAGAAAAAAAATCAGAAAGTATTATTGCTTATAATATGTTCATTATAATTTAAACAGTTCAATATTATATCAATTAATTAAAAATAAGTGATTTTTAAAAAATTCACGATTTAAACAAAATCTCAATAAGCAGTTCTACAACTTTATGTAAATATCAATCATTCAGGTTTATGGATTGATACTAAGAATATCATATTTTTGGTAATATAGATGTTCATTGTAAAATAAATGTTAGAGAAAAAAATTATATTACATAATAAAACAAGCAAGATTAAAATAAAACTTTAATAACCGCATATTAAATATAGTATCAGTATAAAAAATTAAAAAGATTTTAACTAGAAAGATCAATAATATTTAAAATAAGGTGAATAGATAAACAAATAAATAAGTTAGCTTTTTAAAAAGTAGTAAACAAAATAAAAAAGTATAGCAAAAAAAAGTAAAATAAAGTAAATAAATTCTAGCTTATATTTCATAATATCATAGTAGCTTATAGTCAAAAATACGTTTATATCATAAAGCTTCGTAACAGTTGTCTGTATATCATGGTAGAAATTTGATATATTCAAGCTCATGGTTTCTTCGTGATTTATTATCGTATGTAGATTTTATTAATGATTTACTGGACTTTTTAAATGCATTTTATAGTCAATATGTCTCAGCCAATAACGAAGAAAGAAATATTATGATTTCAAAAAAAAACCTTCCATTTGTACTTTAGACATTCGAAGAGTGTTGGAGCCAAATCAGGATAGAAAAAGAAAAAAATTAGTAACATATCGTAATTGCAATATCATTATATCTATCTTTTATATATATATTTATATGTATATGTATATATTTGTATATATAGATTCTTTCTATTATTTTTTTATAATGTGTATATTTATTGGCACGGATTTTTAAATCGCCATTTTTTAAAAAAAATTTAAACGCGACTAAATTTTTTTCACTCTTTTTTCTCGTTTTTTTTTTTTTAATAAAAAATTGTATATTATTTATCACTATAATGACTTCACGTCCTGAATTTGGAGTATCCTCCTCCAGATTCACCAATAAAGGGCAACGAAGAACTCAGCTTGGTTCTACTAGAGCTAATGCTTCATTAAAAAAATATGGATTACCTTCTAAATCTAATAATGAACCAACAAATATAGATCAACGTTTTGACGACATCAACACTCTTGATGAAATAGAATCTAGATTTGGATTTGATCGATATGAAGAGGGGCCAGAAAGATTAGGTTGGCTTATCAATATGCATGCTGTAAGCGTTTTCTTTTTCCTTTTTTTTTTTTTTAAAAAAAAAAGAAAAACCAATAGATCCATTTCCTTCTTAAAAAGCTTTTATTTATTTATGTTTTATTATTATTATAATTATTATTACTATTATTGAATATATAGACTTTGATTACGGACGACGATTGGAGCGGTGGATATGCTGGTGTTAATTATTATTTTATTGCTGAAAATGGGCAAACTTTTAAATCAACTCTTCGTTATAGTCCATATTTTTATATTGGCTGCAAGGTACTAATATATACATATATATACATATGTCCCGTAACTAATTTAAACTTGTATTTTCACTTTGACATATGTTTATAACAATAGCCTGGGACTGAAGTTGAAGTTGAAGACTATCTTCGTAGACGATTTGAAAATACTATTGAAAAAGTTATAAGATTAGAAAAGGACGATTTAAAACTGGTAAAGTAGAAATAATTTATAAAAGTTAATCGAAAATCAGTTGCATATATCAAAGTGCCTTTTTTTTAACATACATGTATGCAATTTTATAAATTTTTATATAGCCAAATCATTTAATTGGGAATACAAAGTTATTACTTAAATTATCATTTCGTAATGTATCCGATCTATTATCTGTACGAAAAATCCTTTTACCAGTAGCAAAAAAAAATCAATTAAAATTAGAAGCCGTGGATACGTACGCCAAAGTTGTCAGGTAGGTTTAAATATAAATGGAAGGATAATAATTATGTGATTTATTTATTAATTTTTACAAAATAAACGAATATTAATTTGATTTTTGATTAATTATATTTTTTTAAAAATATTAGTGAAACTAATAATATATCTTATGAATCACAACATGTATCTACAGCCATGTCATCAAGAAGAAACCTTCAAGATGCTTTAGATTATATTATTGATATTCGTGAATATGATGTCCCTTATTATGTCAGAGTGGCTATTGATCTTGGTAAAGTAAGATAAGAGATATTATATTCATACATTTTTGAAAGAAGTGGTTGATCTAATATAGCGTATATTGATAGATATTCGCGTTGGACTTTGGTATACCGTTAAAGCCCAAGATGATGGCATGACTACACTTACAAGAAGAGTTGATCTTGTACATCGTCCTGATCCTGTCATTTTGGCGTTTGATATTGAAACTACAAAGTTACCACTCAAATTCCCTGATGCTGCTATTGATTCTATCATGATGATTTCTTATATGATTGAAGGAAGGGTAATATGAATGATTTAAGTAAATTGAGATATACCCACTCACCCATATTATACTATTATTAATATTAAATCCACAATTATAAATGGTAATATATATAGGGTTACCTTATTACGAATAGAGAAATCGTTAGTCAGGATATTGAAGATTTTGAATATACACCAAAACCTGAATTTGAAGGACCTTTTATAATTTTTAATGAACCTGATGAAGTAAGATATATAATAGTTAAATATAGCATATTTTGTACCGGATTATATATGAATAAATTAATTAATAAATATACACGTACATTTTTTTTAGTATGCATTATTAAGACGATTTTTTGAACACATTCAAGAATCAAAACCAACAATATTTGTAACATATAACGGTGACTTTTTTGATTGGCCGTTTGTTGAAGCTAGAGCAAAAGTACATGGAATTGATATGTACCAGGTAATTAATATATATATATATATATATAGGTATATATTTGTATATGAACTTATTTATATATATACTTATATTAGGAAATTGGTGTCTACAAAGATGAAGAAGATGAATATAAATGTAAACATGCTTCACATATGGATGCTTTTAGATGGGTTAAACGTGATTCATATTTACCTCAAGGAAGTCAAGGTCTTAAAGCTGTTACTACTGCAAAACTCGGTTATAACCCTATGGAACTGGATCCTGAAGATATGACTAGGTAATTTTAAATATTTGGTTATAGATATATATTTAACGAGAAAGGGAAGTATTTATTTTTTTTATCATTCTTTTTTATTTTATTTTAAAAAAATAGGTTTGCTTCAGAACAACCACAAACGTTAGCACAATATTCAGTTTCTGATGCCGTTGCAACTTTTTATCTATATATGAAATACGTCCATCCATTTATCTTTTCACTGTGTAATATTATTCCTCTAGTTCCTGATGAAGTTCTTCGTAAAGGGTCTGGTACATTATGTGAATTATTACTAATGGTAAAAATAAACATGAGATAAAATAATATGTTAAATAATTCAAAAAATTTTATTAATGCTCTTTTATTCTTTTTTTCCTTCGCATTTTTTTTAATAAAAATAATAATAGGTAGAAGCTTATAAAGTGAATGTAATTATGCCTAATAAACATGTTGAAGAGACAGATCAGTTTTACAATGGTCATAAAATTGAAAATCAGACTTATGTAGGTGGACATGTAGAAGCTTTGGAAGCTGGTGTATTTAGAAGCGATATTCCAACTGATTTTAAATTAGAACCATCTGGTGCACAGCAAGTAAAAAAAACATTCATAAATTAAATATTTATTATTATGCACAGTTTTTTATATATAATTAATTTTGCTGCTCTTATTTTTAATGTTATTATTTAGCTTATTGATCAATTGGATGATGCTCTCAAATTTACAATTCAAGTGGAAGAAAAAAAGAGCTTGGATGATATTGCTAATTATGATGAAGTCTATAATGATATTAAACAACGGTTAGAGCGATTACGTGATTCACCGATTAGAAAAGAAGAACCTCTCATATATCATTTAGATGTTGCAGCTATGTATCCTAATATTATTCTCACCAATCGTCTTCAGCCAGATGCTATGATAGATGAATCAGTATGTGCTACTTGTGAATTTAATGTACCTGGAAAACAGTGCGATAGACGTATGACTTGGACATGGCGTGGAGAATATTCACCAGCAAAACAAAACGAATATAGAATGATTGAACATCAACTCAGTAAAGAAACTTTTCCTCCAAAGATACCCAACGGTGCTTCTCGTACATGGCATAACCTTACTGTATCTGAACAACAATCTTTAATCAGCAAACGTTTAAATGACTATTCGAGAAAAGTATACAAAAAAGTACGTGAAACTAAAACTGAAGAAAGAGAATCAATTATATGTCAACGTGAAAATCCTTTTTATATTGAAACTGTAAGAGCTTTCCGTGATAGACGTTATGAATATAAAGGGTTACATAAAAAATGGAAACAGAATCTAGATGCAGCGACTAAAGAAGGATCTATCACTAAAGTTTCTGAAGCAAAGAATATGATTGTTTTATATGATTCACTTCAATTAGCTCATAAGTGTATTTTAAACTCGTTTTATGGATATGTCATGAGAAAGGGTGCAAGGTGGCATTCGTTAGAAATGGCAGGTATTGTTTGTCTCACTGGTTCCAAAATTATTCAAATGGCACGCCAATTGGTGGAAAAAATTGGTCGACCTTTGGAATTAGATACCGATGGCATTTGGTGTATTTTGCCTAAAAGTTTTCCTGAAAAGTTTACTTTTGCTACAACTAATGGTAAAAAATTCAAGATCGATTATCCTTGTACTATGTTGAATCACTTGGTACATGCTAAATTTACAAATCATCAATATCAAACCCTTACTGATAAGGAAAACATGGTATATTCAACACATAGTGAAAATTCTATCTTTTTTGAAATTGATGGCCCATATCGTGCAATGATTTTACCAGCATCAACAATGGAAGATAAATTACTCAAAAAAAGATATGCTGTATTTAATGATGATGGATCACTGGCTGAACTTAAAGGTTTTGAAGTTAAAAGACGTGGCGAACTAAAATTAATCAAAATCTTTCAATCAGACCTTTTTAAAGTATTTTTAGAAGGTGATTCACTAGAACGATGCTATGAAGCTGTAGCTAAGGTTGCGAATCAATGGTTGGACATCCTTTATAGTAAAGGAGTTGAACTTCAAGATGATGAATTATTTGATTTGATTTCAGAAAATAGAAGTATGTCAAGAACTTTAGAAGAATATGGTAGCCAGAAATCAACATCAATTAGTACTGCTAAACGGTTGGCTGAGTTTTTGGGTGATCAAATGGTAAAAGATAAAGGTCTTGCTTGTAAATTCGTTATATCTGCGCGTCCTTATGATGTACCTGTTTCTGAAAGAGCCATTCCAGTCACTATATTCTCTGCTGAACCTAGTATTAAAAGACATTATTTAAAAAGGTGGTTAAGAGATGATTCTCTTACTTCATTTGATATACGTGATATTATTGACTGGCAATATTATTTAGAACGATTTGGATCTGTTATTCAAAAATTAATCACTATTCCTGCTGCTATGCAAAAAGTGCGCAATCCTATTCCTCGTGTAGCTCATCCTGATTGGCTATTTAAACGTATTTTAGCTAAAGATGATAAATTTAAACAGCATAGAATCACTGATATGTTTTCAAAATGTCCAAAACCTCTTGCAATGGATGAAGTTGAAAAAGATGATGAAGATGATGAAGGTGCAGATATGGATGATATTGAAGAACTTGGTATTGTTAATGGTATTAAAAAACCTAATAACTTTATGCCAAAAATAGCAAAAGTAACGAAACGAAAAAAATCAAATATTGATGGACATGACGAAGTAGATGATATGGATATAGATATTGATTTGGATGAATTACCTGAAGAAGATCTCCCTGAAAATATGCCAGATATGCATGAAGATTATATAAGTTGGTTACAATATCAAAAACGTAAATGGAAACGGCAAAGAATAATTCGTAAAATACGGCAACAACAAATGGATAATCTTACAGCTAATACAAATGGTAACATCGGCAGCTTCTTTAAAAAGCAAACCGGATCTCTGGTATCATCACCTTGGCAAATTGTTCAAATTGTAGAAACTGATACACCAGGTGATTTTTCGTTATGGGTTTTAATTAATCAACAGCTTCATAAGGTTCGTTTATCTGTACCTCGTATATTTTATGTTAATTGCTATGAAGAAGTACCTGAAGAAATAATCAAACAAAGTCCGTCATGTACTATCGAAAAATGTATCCGAACATTACCTCGTGCTCATAAGTGTCGCCATCTTTTTAAAATGACAATGCCTGAACCAGTTTTTCAAGATGAACGTATGAAATTCTCTTCTATATTCAATCATCCATCAACGGAAGGTGTGTTTGAAACCCAAGTCCCATTAGACATACGTGCTATTATACAACTTGGATCTATCTGTCAAATTGATAAATTAAAAGTGAAAGACAGTGTTAGCTTGGATGAAGTATTTATGTTGGATCAATTTAAGCAGCGATTAGATTTACAGTCAAAATATATAGAACATCCTAGCAATCTTCATTTCGTGTACTTATACCATGTCAATACAGACAATCGCCATTTTTATGCTTTGATTGGTGCATCTCTTCCTCGAGCTTATATATTTTTGGTTGGCGTTAATGCTCATGCTCAACAAATGCCAAACATTGAAAGATTTTATACAGAAAAATATCAACAATTATTTAGTGATCATCCAGAAAAGGCTGATGGAACTATTAAAATAAAAGAAACAATGGTATTCGACGTAAAATATCACACTTATGATCAAGATGCTTTAAAATCCATCAACAAAGAATTGCAAATATTGGAAGAAAAAAAAAAAGGTCCTTGTATTATTTCAATTAGCTCACCTCGTCAGATTGACTTTTTAATACAAAAAATACCAACAATTAATAAATTCCCTTATATCATAACACCATCACTACAACGAGACAACCAATTGAACGCACTTAATTGGTTAATACCTACATGCAAACGAATGTTATCTCATTATATGAATCTTAGTGATTGGCTAGATGAAAAAATAAATCAAGCCCGCTATGCTAATGTTCCTTTTTGTAATATTCCAAATGATGCTTATCTATTTATGGCCGATATATCATTCTCAAGACAATTGATTAGTAACGATGTAGTACTATGGTGGTCTAAAAGTGCTAAACCAGATTTAGGTGGTCGGGAACATGACGAAAATATATCAGTAATCAATGATGTAGTGAATAGTGAAATCAATAATCCCGGTGTTTATGAAACTATATGTGTGGAAATGGATGTGCTACGATTATGCCTTAATACTTTAATGGTAGCTCCTATTATTAATGAATTAGAAGGTGTTTCAGGAACAACAGGATTTGATAATACGATGCATACATTGGATGAATACAGCCAAGGAGCAATAAAACATGTATCAGAATTTGGTGATGCAAGTATTGGAAGTAAAATATTTACAGTATTACGATCAACAGTACAACAATGGTTCCATGAAGCAATGCAAAATAGAAATGCTATGTGTGACATGCTACTGGATGCACTTTTAAGATGGCTATTAAGCCCTAGTTCGAATATGTATGATTCTTGTTTGTATGGTTTAATCCACGGGATGATGAAAAAAGTATTTATGCAACTTATGGCTGAATTTAAACGTTTGGGGGCCAAAATTGTATTTGCGAGCTATCGTCGTATTATTATTGCAACAGCTAAAGAAACAATGGAAGGTGCAATTCCTTATTGGCAATATCTTAGTCGCTCTATTCAACGAAAACAAGTACTTGAAATTCTTGAACTTAGTTTGGTTAGTTATTGGGAAGTGATGGTATGGATGGATGAAATGAATTATGGAGGAATAATAGCAAATGGTGATGGTTTAACAACTACGGTAATATCCCCAATAAACCATAACCAAGATGAAGGCACAACAACTTCAGCTAATGGCACGCTTGCTCATCCTGTTACAATGCAATGGAATATTTGTGATTATTTAGCACCAATCATTAGAAAACAATTAAATGAAAATGTTGCTCATTTTATTCAACACCTTTACATTTTAAAGAAAAAACATCCAAGAAATATCAAACATCAAATCATGCAACAAAAACAAGATACTTCATTACCAGACCCACGAGCGGAAGAAAAACAAGATTATATTCGACACAAAGTGATGAGGGATAATCTTCAATGGTTAACTTTATTAACCAAAGAACAAGAACGCTCAGTTAATAGTCCTGAAATGGTATTTCCAAAATTAGCTGGCTCTCATCTAACATTAAGCAATCCTGGATTAGAATATGTCAAATCATTTACAGCAATATTAGCACTTGATTCAGTATTAGAAGATGAAGTACGAGTATTAAAAAGAAATTCTTTAAAGGTTGTTAGCGGTGGCAGTATCAGTGAATTTAGTAATGAAGCTCAATTCCAAAACCCTTGTGAATTTTTAAAACTTAATCAAGTTGTATGTACTTATTGTGGATATACGGAAGATTTAGATATATGCCGAGATCGACATTTACGACCTCAGCAAGAGAATAGTAATAACAACAACAATATGAATAACAATAGTAAACCAGCGGTATGGCGATGTAGGGGGTGTAAAATACCATATGAAAAATCTTTTGTGGAAACAAGCATGATAACTCAGGTTAATAAATGGGTGGTAGCTTATCAACTTCAAGACTTAATATGTCAACGATGTCATTGGGTAAAACGTGAAAACCTTAATAAACAATGTGGAAAATGTGGTAGCACTTTTGTGGTAATCCAAAATAAACAAGATTTGACAAGAAAACTCCGCGTATTTGAAAACGTTGCTCAGGAACAAAATTTATTACTTTTACAAAACATGGTTCAATGGACATTAGAACGTATGTAATCATCTGTATATAAATATAATCATTATAATGACTAGAAAAAAAAATATAACTCATTTAGTATAATAATCATATCTGTAAACAATAATAATAAAAAAAAACCAATAAAAAAATGAATAAAGCTTATTCTATTAAAACAATAATTATAAAGTCGATTAAATTTAAACTATGTAGTTTGTAAAAAAAATAAAATAAATATATATATATATATAATAATAATATTTTAAATTAGTAAGAACGCTCGTAAAATAAGTAAATTGTAAATAATAATAATAATAATAATAATTATAATAATAATAATAGTATGGATAAATGTATGATGAATGATAATGATAGAAAAAAGATGTTAATTAAAAAAAGATCAATTAAATAGGAGCTTAATTTAATTTATCAGAGCCAGGTACTTTTTCACGAGATTGGACAGGCATTTCTGTATTCAACATTTTATCCCAGAATGTAAAAAATGGTTGAGAAAAGTTGCTCTTAATACCATAAGGCTGATGATGTATATCATGACTATATAGTTATAATAGAAAGTATAAATAATATTAATTATTAGTGATAGGTTATCATAACTACAGTCCCTATTTATATTTAATTAATAATATATCAAATAGCTTACTATTTCACATTATTATTAAAAAAGAATTGTAAAGGATCCCAAGGTATTAAATATCCACAATGATCATCAACTATTTTAAAAATAATTGAAAAAAAAAAATCAATACCATTATTCATTATTTATACTTATTCAAATCATTATTATTATTTGTTTCACTCATAAATCATCATTATATACCTGTTTTTAAAGTAGCAAAGGTAAAAAAGAACATGCTCATACGAGGTGTCATTTGGGTTAATTCCACAGAAATAGTTGCACCAAGTGAATCCAACAAAAATCCCTCTACTGGGTGATTATATAATGCTCCAAATGCATAAGGGACATATAAACGGTGATGATGTGAGTGAAAGTTTTTATAAAGAAACTTGTTCATATGGAATAATCTATGTAAAAAATATTGATGTGCATCTAGTATAACCCTATTTATATTATAAAAGAATAAATGAAAATATATAAAAGGCGATGATAGACAAACTATTAGACTTTCGTTCCCTTTACCTTTCTCTTTACTTTTCTCTTTTTCCTCTCTCTATTATTTTCGTATTTCTTTTTAATATATACTTTACATTCCAAAAAAGAACTTCATACTAGGAATAATAACCCAATAAATAATATCCGCTAAGTTTAACGCTATTTGAATATTTCGATCTTTTGTTGATGAGGATACTATATTTAAAATGCCAAGTGAATAGGAAAAAATTCGTGCAACCGTCTGTTCTTGAAGAGCTCCGTTATCGGGAGTTGTAGGATGTAAAACAAGTGCACCAAGAAAAATTTGAATTAATTGCTGTAAAGTAACCATTACAAGAACTCGTTGTACACTAACACGATTTCTTTTATCATTATCACTTGCTGAATGAATACGGTATTGTTCAAAATAAGGAATTTTTGCCATCATCAAAAAGTGAAATAGTAAGCTGTAAATCCAATAAGCTGCTATTGGTACCCAAAGTGCTAACACTTCATCTTTCCAAGGATCTTTAATAATAGAATAATATGGATTTTTTAATGAATTTAAAACAAGGTTTAACATTATTATTTTTTAAAGGAAAAAAAATAAGAGGAGTGAAAAAAATAAAATTAAAAAAATTAGACTTTAAATAAAAATTGAATGGCGGAGTCGTAAAAAAAAATTCAAATTAAAAAAGCTAGATTTTTTTCCTCCTTTTATTTTCCTTTATCATTTTTGTTTTTGTTTTTTTTTAAAAAAAAAAAATGAGTACAAACTCTTCCATAGCCTTAGAAGGCTCTGCTGATGCTATAGTAGAATTCCTTGGTAAATATAATTATTTATTAAATTGATTAATATGACTATTTTTTAAATTACATCAATAATAATACGTATTTATTATATATTTATTATTATTATTATTAAATAGAATGTGGTTTAAACAGGTACCTTAAAAAGTTATATTAGATATCTCTAATTTTTGCTCAACAATTATAGCGTATTTATGCTTTGATATAGTATATTATACCAACGTGGCGTTTATTCTTCTCATAACTTTGATAAAACACAACGTTTTGGTATGACCGTGATAATGTCCAATAATGAAGAATTAAATGATTATATAGATCAAATTATTCAACAAGTACGAGGTATATATGTATTTGCATAACTGATTATAAAAGTATATAAGACGAAATATTAAACTAAATTATGACTACCATTTACTTCCGTATATATATTTAGTATGGATAGGAGCTAATAAAATTGATAGATTAGTATTAGTTATTAAATCAAAAGAAACCAACTGTGCAATAGAACGATGGCAATTTAATATTAATGTAAATGAAGAAAAGGATAGGTAGGTTTGATAATACTTTTAACAATCATAATAATTATGTATAAAAAGGTGACTGGTTAATGAATACATTAACTTTAATAGTGTAAATAAAGATGAACATGTTGTTGCTAAGAAGACAGTAAAAGAAATACAAGCAATCATACGTCAGATCACCGCTTCTGTATCATTTTTGCCAATTTTAGAAGAAAACTCTTGTAAATAATAAAAATATAAATAATAAAAAAATCATGATTATTATCTGTACTTATTTATATATATATATATATATATATATATATATATATATATAGGTACTTTTAATGTTCTAGTGTATGCTGATAAAGATGTTGAAGTGCCAACGACTTGGTCTGATAGCGACCCAAATCTAATTCCTGGTGGTGGTGAACATATACGTTTAAAGTCTTTCTCAACAGGACAACATAAAGTAGACGCTATTGTAGCTTATCGTGTCATTGATGATATATAAATTTTAAAATATATCAATACATATCAATAAATATCAACATATATCAATATATATGTCATGTAAATAAAATTTCATTAATCAATACCGAAACTATTATCTATTATTAATATCATTCAATTTAATTTTCAGCATAAATACAGCTCAAGAAAATAAAGAGCGGAATTTAAATCATTTTTTTAAAAACTTTTTTATTCTTATTCCAGTTCTCCCTTCTCTTTTTCTTTTTTTTTATTATTGCAATTATATTATTTATTTATTTTATTTTATTTTATTGTTCATTTCTTTATATACATATAATATATATATATAAATATATATATATATATATATTATTGTTATTATTACTTTAATTAATTATATTTTTAAAATATGGCTAACGAAGGCGACACCACACAACAAACTACACAAGATCAATCAAACACTACTTTTGATGAACAATCACGAACGAATGAAACGTAAATAACGACATATGTTGATTATATTTTGATTGTTTTATATAAAATATATATAATAAACATTATTATTTTTTCAACTTATATATTACTCTAGTATTTCTGAAAGTCGATCGCCTCAACCATACCGTAGAAATGTAACTAACTTTTCTGGCAATAATATGTTTGATCCTATGATGGCTATGAATCTAGGTATGATGAATTCACTTCCCTTTCAAATGATGATGCAACAATCTGGTATGTCAAGATCTATGCCTATGTCTATGCAGCAGCTACAACAACAACAACAACAACAATCACAACAAAGATCGACTACTTTGCCATCTGAAAATCAAAAACCACGTTCTGGATATATATGTTTCAAGTGTGGCGAGCCAGGTAATACTTATATATCATCGGTGATATATACATATATACATATGTATATCCCTTTTTTTATTTTATTTTATTAACTACTTTTATGTATTAATATTTATATTAATTCTTTTATTTATTCTTTTATATAATATATATATAGGTCATTGGATTTATTATTGCCCGAATGTGCCCAAAGGACAATACGTGAATCGTTTTAATAGGTAATATAATATTTTAAATATATAGATAAATAAATGTATAATATAAGTTACTAAACTATAAAACGCATTAATAATCGATAGCGCTGCAAATCCAGGTGCTATGACTCAAATGAATGAATTGGACTCTATACCCGATGAACTTACTTGTTCTGTATGTAAAAAGTTATTCAAAAATGCATCAATGTCTCTATGTTGTGGAAAATCATTTTGTGAAGATTGTATGTACTATAATCATTTTTTATCGTATATATATTTATTACTATTAATACTAATATTTACACATTATAACTATCTTAATTAATTTTTTATAGGTATTACCACTGCATTGAATGATAAACAACAATGCCCAGTTTGTGATAAAGAAGGATTAACAACAGATCAAATTATCCCAAATAAAACCTTAAGAAATATAGTAGACGCGTTTCAAGAAGAGCGTAAAATAGCTGAGGAATCAATTCACACAAATCAGCGTGATAATCAACAAATAGATAAGGATGCAAATGGAACTGATGTTCAAGACAATACTTCTGATCTAAAAGATGAAATTGTAAGTAATTTGTTACTATTATTATTATTATTATTATTACCTTAAATACCATTATGTAAATAAAGAGTTAATAACATTATTATTATTTATTTTATTTTACTATAGGCAACTTCTGTACCAGATTCATCAGTTGAAGAAAATCAAAAACAAAATATAAATAAACCTAACCAATCACAACAACAATTAAAACAAAACCAACAACAACATAAGTCATCTCTGCCACAAAAACAACAGCAAACATCTGATTCAAATGATAATCGCAATCCTTCTCATGTACGTAAGAGTAGAAACTATAATATGGAGGGATCTCATGGAATGGATTCAATGGGTCGTGGATTTAACAATATGCCAACATCAGGCATGCCTTTTATGTCAAACCCTTCATTTTTCATGGGCGGTAATACTGGTATTCCTCCTTTTGGATTTCCGGACATGTCATGGATGTTTGCGGGTAGCGGTGGTGCTGGTAGAGGACACTTTCCATCAGGTAATAATGTACCTTATTTTCCACCCAATACCGGCGCACCTATACATTTTCGTGGTGGGTTTTCTGGTCGTGGAAGAGGAACTGGGCGTGGACGTGCATTGAATAATAATATTAATAGTAATCAACAACAACACCAGCAGCAATCATCAACATCATCATCACAACATCAACAAAAATCTCCATCATCCCCATCATCACATCATTCTGAACAACAAAAAACTGAATCGAGCCAACGGGATGACGATTTTAATGATCAATATTCATATAATGATAACGATGAAGCTATACATGATAGAATAGGTAGCCCAGAACGTTACAGGTCACGGCAACACAATGTGGAGGATAAAAGAAGTGTAACAAGTAATAATGAACATTATGAATCAACTAAACATAGACATAAATCACCTTCAGATACTCGGTCTAGCAGTCATCATCACCATGTTCACAAAAAAAGATCAAGAAGTCGTAGCCCTAGTGCAGATCGTAAACGTAAACATAGTAGTAGCAGTCGCAAATATCATCGATCAAGCGGGTCTCCTAAATCAAGTCATTATTCTGATGAAGAAGAAGAGGAAGATCACCACCATCGTCGCCATAGTCGTCGTAGATCAAGATCTTCTCGTAGGCACCGTGAATCATCAAGTAGTAATAAATATAGATCATCATCAAGACACCACCATTCTGATGATCATCGTAGAAAGGATAGAAATAGGGACTCTAGTAGGGATAGATCACACAGAGAAAGAAAATGATTTTTTTAGCTTTAGCTGCATTATAACAATAGTATTGATAATAAAAACGGGATGTGCGGCGTTTCAAATATATATTATTATATAAAAACTAATTATTGCATTTACTCATTTAATTAATAAAAAAAGGAATAAAAAGAAAAAAGAAAAGAAAATCAAATAGTTGTTATTTTATTATTTTTAATACAAGATATATATACATTTAAAATGTGGTTGCATGTAAAATTACGTATTTGAACTTAATATTTTATTAATTCATATTTTATGGAAGAATTTTTTTTAAAAAACTTTAATAATAATAACAATAACAATAACAATAATAATAATAATAATAATAATGATAATAATAATAATAATAATAATGATAATAATGATAATAATGATAATAATGATAATAATGATAATGACAATAATAATAAATTAATGATCTATCCACGTGCGTATAATAATACAAATATTACACTTGGCATAAAGCTGTTTCCTAATTCAGAAATACTTGAAAAAATTAAAACTCCATTTTTTTTCAGTGGCTGAAAAAGATTTTTTTTTTACACTTTCACTTTTCTTTCTTTACTCTCAATTTTGATCTTATTTTTTTTTTTAAAAATAATAATATTAATAATGTCTACTGGATCAGCACAAGTAAAAAAAGCGCAACCTAGTCGTAAAGGGAAAAAGGCTTGGCGTAAAAATGTTGATATAGCTCAACTTGAAACTGGTTTGGAAGTTTTAAGATCTGAAGAAAGAGTTCGGTAAAATATATATATATGTTATTATTTTGATAGGTAGATATACGATCTTAGTGAACAGAGTGTTAAAACAATGCAAATATATATTTATGAATATTATTATTGCTATTATTATTATTGCTATTTTAGTGGTACTATGGATGAATTACCTGATGAAGAATATTTTACTATTGACGTTACTGGTGACACTCATGGTAAAAAAGAATAAAATACAGGAGGAAATAATGATGTATTGAAAAAATATCGATAAGCATGAGAATAGAAGATAACTTTAGCTTTATCTTGTAATATACATTTTGCTTATTATGGCTAATTTTACTTATTTATTTACCATTATTAATTATATTATATATAGTTAAAAAGCAATTAAAAGCAAAAAGACAATTACGAGTCGATCAAATATTAAATGAAAAATCAGCAGTACCAGCATTAAAAGGTCGCCATATCCAACAGATATCGGAACCTGTTTATGGAACTGAATCTAAACATCAAAGACAAAAGATAAATAAATTGGCAAAGAGGAAATTAAAAGAATCTCCTCAACCATCACCCAAGAAAGCAAAAAACAAACAAGCATACGACGTTTGGGCAGTGGAAGGTAGTATTAAAATAAGTTTATTATACATGTGTAGATATTTATTACGTATACCGTGTACAATTATATTTATATTATCCATCTTTTATTGTTTTGTTACAATAGATTCCAATGAAGCTGAACAAAATGACTATTTAACTCCAGCAAAGCAAATTAAAGTGAAGGTAAATAATAGAGAAAATAAATGTAATAAATTGAATGTATAAATATATTAAAGTACTTTATATATATATCATTGTTATTATTGTTATTATTTAATTTAATTTAATGTGACCTATAGGCTCCATCAACAATGAAAAAGATACCTAAAGCAGCAAAACATCATCCAGCTGTTGCTATTCCACATGCAGGAGCATCCTATAATCCCACGGAAGAAGATCATGCTAAATTAGTAAAAGAAGCTACAGATATTGAAGTTGCTAAACAAGAAGCTAAAAAGAGACTCGATGAAATAGTATCATATATAAAGGAATTGGATAACCTTAAACATGAAGTGGATAATAATAATGGTGACAATGAAGAAGATGATGAAGATGAAGATGAGAATGATGAAAATGAACCTATTACTAAGAAACCAGCTAATCGTAAAACTACGGCACAAAGAAATAAAGAAAAACGAAAGAGACAAGAACTTGCAGTATGGAGAAAACGACAAACAGAAAAGAAATTAAAACAACAAATTGATAAAGTTGAAGAATTAGAAAAAGAATTAGCAGCAAAACAACAAGAAATAAATACAATGACAGCTATAAGACAAGAGCGTAAAGAACAAAAAGAAAAAGAAGGTTCCAAACGATTAAGTAAACATTCTATGGGCGAAATGGATTTAGAAGTACAATTAGAAGATGAATTAGCTGAATCTTTACGTCAACTCAAGGTATTTTTTTTAAAAAAAATATATTAGAAGTAGAAATAGAAACTGGTATTGAAAATTAACAATTTCTTTTTCTTGTGTTTTTTTAATTTAGCCTGAAGGAAATATATTTAAAGATAGATACATTAGTATGCAAAAACGTAACATTATTGAACCTCGGGTGCCTGTAACTCACAGTCGCAAATATGCTCTTAAAACTTATGAACGTCGTTCCTATAAGAATTTTACATTGGCTGAGAATAAAAAACAACAACTTAAAGATCAACAAAAGAACAAACTCAAATTAATCGAATAAATTGTACTAGCAACATGTATCAACTATTTTAATATTATTGTTCATTATCATCTTTTTTTTTTTTTTTTATTTTATTTTTCATTTCAAAATTTGTTATTAGATTATATTCATTTATTGCAATCATTCAATTTTTTCTTTCTTTACTATTTATATATATATATAATATTTTTATGCATTTATTCATATACAATATGTATTTCTTTTTTTAAATAAAATAAAATAAAATAAAAAAACTATTACATATATATGATAAAATAATAACTCTAAAATAAAACTTAATTTAATATTATTAACATAATATAAAAAATAATAATGTTTTTTATTATATATGTGTTGGAGAATTTTATGAAAAAAAAAATCAATCATATCTATCTTTTGACTTGCAAGGACAAGTAGGTGTGCCACTATAGGGACAACAAAAGTCTGCGTCTTCATAGATACAATCATGTTCACATTCTTTGGGACAAGGGTTAACTTTACAAGGGGCAAAAGTATAGCAAACAGAACAGGTTGGTTCACCTAATATAATATAATATATATATATATATATATGTGTGTGTGTGTGTGTGCATGTGAGTGAGTATTGAAAAAAAACCATGGCTATTTTATTATATGTATTTATGCTTACCTAAACAACATCCATCATTTTCATATTTACAAGAAAATGGACATTCATCAGGACTATATTTATATGATTTATAATTAATATATATAGCGACATAAGAAATTAAAGTAAAAGAAAAAAAATTATTATAATTTTTACTTACCATGGTCCATCTCTCACTCTACATCGAACATTATCACAATTAGGTTTACAAGTAGGTATACCGGCATAAGGGCAATTACCATAACCAGGATAAACACAAGTTTCACCAGGATTACAATCTGGGCATTTTATAATATAGTTTGGACATTCATTCTTTTTATCTTTATCTAATCATATTTTTTTAAAAAAAGCATGAACAAATTAGTTACACAAAATTCATTCATTCATTCAATAAATATAAGGTCATATTACGTTTGTTTTTATGTGCGTCAATTGTTATAAGTAAACTAATGGCGAATAGAATAAATAAATAGAATAAGTTTGTTTTTTGATTCATCATTAAAAGATATAAATAAGATTATAGTTAAAGAAGAAGAAAGAGAGAGAGAAAAATAATAAACTTTTAACATATTTATTCACATTACAATACATTTCCATGTCATTTTTTGAGGAGTACATGAATAAAAAATAAAGATCAACTATCCTACCCACAATAATTTTTTTTTTAAAAAAAAAGAAACATTGATATAATTATTTATTATTTCATAAAAATGTATTTATAAAAAAGAATGGCAAATTAGGTATAGATAGATATATATATTATAAATTTATAAATTAGAAAAATAATAAAAAAGGCTTTTATAAAGTTTTGTTGATAAAGGATGATAGTTCTTTAGCATTTGAAGATTTTAATAGACCTTGTTCAATATGTGTATCAATTTCCTTAATACATAAATAAACAAAAAAAAAAGTAAGTTATTGTTTATTTCTTATTTTTATTTTTAATATATTCATTCTTAATTTTTATTTATTTATTTTTAAATTTAATTTATTTTTTTACCATGATCACATCTTTTGCGGTTGGTCGATTTTTTGGGGATTCTTCCAATAACCAAGCAACCAAACCAGTGCAATAAATAGAAGGGTAACTGTAAATAAAAGAAGGAGCATGTTGATCTAAAATTTTTTCAAACACTTCATCTTCATCCTTTAAATCATATAATGGAGGAACCCTATCTTGCATTTCAATCAAAGTGATACCCAATGACCATAAATCAATTTTTTCATCATAAGGTATTTCTTTAATTACTTCAGGTGCCATCCACTAAAATAGATAAATAAATAAATAAATATACAGATGATAATAAACAAACAAATAAAGACATTTTAAGCATCATCCTATTTTTTATTTTTTATTTTTTTCCTTATCATTTTTTTTAATTACCTTTGCAGTTCCAAGTCTTTCCCTATTTTCATATTTTGTACTAGTAGCCAATCCAAAATCAGCTTTTCATTATATAAATAAAAATAAAAATAAAAAAATAAAAAAAAAAAAAGAGAGAGAGAGAGAAATAATAAATAAGAAAGTTGAAACATAATGTAATATTTGCCATTTATATATTTATTATTTATATATTTACCCAATTTAACTTCACCTTGATGGCTGATCAATAAGTTTTCACATTTTACATCCCGATGAATGAACCCCTTATTATGTAAAAAAGACAATGCATTTAAGACCTAGATCAAAATATAATAATAATGTTAATACATAGCCATTATTATTATTATTATTATTATTATTATTTATTTTTATTTTTATTTTTATTTGTATATAATTATTTTATATTACTTATATTACTTTATATAATTTTATATTACTTTTATTACTTTATATTATTTTATATTATTCTATTTTAATGAATATGTAGACATATTTTTACCTCTCTAACGATATAAATAGAATATTTTTCAGGTAAACCACGACAACATAACACTGTAAAGACACTACAGCGCATTAAATCCATAGCCATCCAAATATCATTTTTATAGACAGCAGCTTCTTTTAATTTAATAAGATTTTTATGACCCGTTGACATGATTCTTAATTCGCGAACTATGGCAGCACGATATTCTCTATCATTATCTAATTTACATCGTTTTAAAGCAAGTTGAGCGGTTGATCCACGAATATTGACTTGTATGACTGACCCATTGACACTATAAATATATCATCAAAAGGGGGATAAAGGGAATATACAAAAGGAGATAAAGGGGGAAAGAAGCAGAAGAGTAAGAGAGAGGGGATTTTTTAGATATAGTTAGTATATTTAAAAATAACTATCATCCTATATACTATTTTCATTTTTATTTTTATTTATTACCCAGTGCCAATTTCTTTATTTCCAATGTAACGAGATTTCGGTTGAGATATGAGAGTAATGGAAGGAATGGCTTTGCGTAGTCTTTTTTCAAATGGATTTTCTCTAGTACTTACGATTGGAGGAAAAGGATTTTGTGACCAATTATTATATGAAACTGGATACCATGGAGGCTATAAATTATTTATTTTTTTAAAATAAAAAAATGAATGATTAAAAAAAGTATAATGTAATATAATATAATATATATTGTAGTACAAAAGTTTACATAATTAAATATCCTAATTTTTTTATTTTAATATTAAATCATTTTAATTATTATTATTATTGTTGCTATTGTTATATTACCTTAATATTGGCGGGTTTCATTGTTTTTTTTACAACAGGTTTTGTTGGTAAGGAAATAGGCTGAAGATAAGCTTTACCCAATATGTCAGGTATTTCACAATGGCCAGGAGATCTCCATATAAGAGGCTATATAAATATATAGATAAGTATTAAAAAAAACTGACTAGTAAAAGGAAAGAAAAACAGAGTATAACCGAATAATAGCCGATCCTTATTAAATTATAATATATGTATACCTTTTCAGTATTTTTTTGTTGCTTAGTTTTATTATTATTGTTCTTTGTAGTAGAAGTTGTTGTAATATTAGTTTTTAAAGAACCAGTCGAACGTTGTTTTGGAGTTGAAGCCTTTATTATATCTTTTTTTAAAAACGTTTTAGTATCAGAACTTGACTTTATCATTTTATTTCTACTTTGCATAATCAATAAAGGAATGAATAAAACAGAGAAAGTTGTTTAAAATGAACAAATAAAATAAGAAAAAAACGACGTAAAGGAATGATTGTCGTTTATAAAAAAAAAAAAAAAAAAAAAAAAGAAGAGAGGAGGTGAAAGGTCTAAAAAAAAGAGAGTAAAAAGGAATAGGGATAATAATAAAAAAAAAAAAAGAAAGAGATAAAAAACTTATCTTTTATAATTTTTTTTTAAAATAAGGGGCGGAGTCCAGCCATAAAAAATATTAAATCATATAAAAAAGCGTCTAATTTGACTCTAGTCATAAGAAAAGATCCAGAAAAAAAATGATGATCATAATAAAGAACTTTTTTTTAAAATAGTAAATATATAATAATTAAGAATTATTATATTATTTAATTATTCTGATTAATATTTTTATTTTATTTTAAGTTATATAATATATTTATACTAATATATATAAATTATATATTAGTTTATAACATGTCAACCAATTCCTAACAGTACGATAATTAATAAATATATAATTTAAAACCGTCCAATTTTATTTACTTTGAACACTTGCATCCTTCACTTGATTCAGCACATTTACACTCACTACCACATTGACATCCAGTAGAAGTAGGTTGGCTATATATAATGTGGTTGCTTATTATACATCATCCTTTTTTATTTGATACACATTTTTTTTTTGTTTGATTACATGTTACTTTTTTTTTTTTTTTACCTTGAACATTGGCAAGAAGAGGCATCTTTTTTATTGCATTGACAATTTCCTTGAGAGCATAAACACGATTCTCTTTCACAAGAGCAGCTATTTCCACAACATCCAGGATTACCAGTATTAACCATTTTTTACTTTAATAAATAGGAATAATGATAGTAATAATATAAAAAATAAGAAAAAGAAAAGAAAGAAATGGAAAGAAAGAAAAAAAAGATATTATATAGTATATTTATTTATTTATTTATTTACATTTTCGTAATATTTGTAATATCATAAACAAACAAATAAACAAATATAAAAAATGTTTCAAGGTTTTTGACCAACAGCTTGTTTACAAGGTTTAGGTATAGGAGTAGAATCATCTATTGGTGGATGAATCACAGTACCAACTTTATGATATTTATGGTGATTTGCATAAAATGATTTCCAATGGGCTACTCCTTTTAATTGGGTTTCTGTTAGCCCTCGAAGATCATGCGTTAAATGATCTTGAAAACATCCTGTTACATATGCTCGAGCAGCATCTTTACCAGCAAAATGACTATATGATCCTCCCTTTTTTTTGAATATATATAATAATCAAATAAATAAAGTGATAACATTTTAAAAGATTATTTTTTGTTTTCATGTTCCTTTTTTCCTTTTTTTTTTATTTTATTATAATGATTACTATAATTACTTTGATTGCTACAAATTTTATTAATACTTACAGGTCCATACCATCCACTTCCCTTACTCACATCAAATACATCACCACTAAAGTATAAAAATAGTAATAATATACATACATTCATATATATATATATATATATATATATATATATATATATATATAATATTTAATATTATTTCATTATTTTATTATATTATTATATTATTGTTACTATTAATATTATTATTATACGTTTTGTATGTATGACTTACTCTACTGCTACATAAATAGGAAGATCTGGATTACTACCATCATATTTTGATAATTCTATTTCAGTAAAAACACGTTCTGAACGCTAGTATTATTATTGGAGTTTGTTGATAGTTACATACAAATAAAAAGAAATAATATCAAGTAATTGATTAACATTATTATTACTATATAATAATAATTTTTATTGTACTATTATTTATTATCATTTACAGGGATATATGTATGAACATTTGTCCATTTGCCACGATAGCCCCAGGTCCAAGTCTCTGTTAATAAATAAGAGCCCAAAAAGAAAAATAATAATCCCCATCCAAGGACAATCAGGATGGTTTGCACTATGCTACCCAACGAGGGTGTTTTATTATCTACTGTTTCATTATTTTTTATATATTCATCTTTTTCAGGCTCTTTTTGTTGTGGTTTTCGTCTTTGTACTGTTGACATGATATATATATATATATATAATAATAAAAAAGAAAAACAAGGAAAGAAAAAGGAGCGTGGACCTAAAAAATATATTGCTGAATTTTTTTTTAAAAAAAAGAGCTGTCTGATTGGCCCTCCTGCAAATCTTAATAAAGATTTTCAACTTTTCTTATTTATTTAAATGCTAATATAAAAAACACATTTATAAAATTTTATTTTAAATAATTTTTTTATCAATATATATATAAAATATAATAGTTCAGTCCACGAAAAATTTTGCTAATTAGGTTCAGCACATTGCAATTCTTTTTATGATAAAAAAGTTAATATTACCAAATAAAGGTTAAAAATAGCATGTATATCACCAAAACAACGGTGTTTTCAATTAGAATAGGCTTTATATAATTTAAAATAACTGAATATATATAGGACATCTCTCAATAATAATAATAGTAAAAAATAAGTAAATGATCAGAAATAAAGAGTTTAAAATCAGACTTTTTTATTATTTATAATTTATATATATATATATAAGTCCTTAAATAAAATATACAATTCATAATAATACTAACAATGAAAATATAAAACTAATAAAGTAAATATAAAAGTTATAAAAAACTATTATTTCTTTTTTAAAAAAATATATGTATATATAAATAGTGAATAAAAAAATGACAATAGTAATAATAAAATGAATTCAAAAAAGAGAAAGTAAATATGTAAAATAACAAAAGAAAAAAAGAAAAAAAAGAAAAATTCTATCGCACATCATCATCATCATCACTACCACCTATATCAATTTCTTCATCTTCTTCATCTTCTTCATCAGATATAGAGGATTTAGTTACCTTAACTGTTGTTGTATCAGCCAAAGAGGATATATTTTTTTCTTTGCTATTAGTAGTAGTAGTAGTAGTATTATTATTAGTGGAGGTAGTGGTAGTGACAGAAGGAGTAGTTGTTGTGATATTATTTCCAGATGTCATATTATTATTACTATTATTATTATTGGTTATGATTGAAGAGATTGGATTACTTTTTGATGGTATGGTTGTATTAATTTTTAATATAGATTTATCATTTTCATGATGTTCTACGACATGATTATCAATATTTTCATTTGCATTTTTATTGGTGTTTCGTTGGATTTTTTTCCTTTTATTATTATTATTATTATGCTGATGGTGATGAGAAGGAGGAGGCATATGCATTGGTTTTTTTGTGCCAGGAATAATCAGTGTATTACGAGGTAAAGGAAGAGATCCGTTCCAAGATGCAGATTTTTTAATCATAGAGGCTGTCAATTTACCCGAAGTCCATTTCCCATTAGCTGATGTCCCATTGGTAGTTGGAGGTCGTCGTCTTCCATGTGGCAAAAAGTTCGCGGGTTTCCTGAATGCTGGCGGTACGTTACCTTCTTCATCAATATCAAATAACCGTCTTCGTTTAAGCGCCATCATTCCATTTGTATTAGATAAAGAGGGTGTAGATGATGTTTGTTGTTGATGATGATGATGTAAATGTGAAGAGGAGGAGGATGACATACGGAATTGAATAGATCGAACAGGTTGTACTATTGGACTACTTGCACGACTAAGTAATTCTTCCATGGATTGACCAGTTTCCATTGCATCGATGGCTGCATCACGCATTCTTTTCATTCGTTGACGTACTTCATTAATATCTGTATCTGATTCTGTATCTGCATCGGACCCATCTTCATCTACTACTCCAGTATCATTGTCATTCATAATATCAATCAAAAAGTCTTGGTTTGTATCTTCATTAGAGGAAGAAACTGAGGAGGATGAGGATGAGGAGGATGAGGAGACTGAAGAAGAGGTGGCTGTTATATCATTATGATCATCAGTTTTATGGTGATAAGGTCGTGAACTATTGATAACAGTGACTGAACGTTGTAATTCATAATCTATCGTTCGATCAAAACTGCCTAATAAAGGTGCTTTTAACATGCCTAAAGAAGGATGCCCATTCCCCAACTTGAGTGTTTTATAAGGATGTGATAATAATAACTGTTGTATATGAGTGGATGGTGTAGGCTTTCGTTGATTACTGTTCACAGAGGAAGATATCATATGTAAAGGTGATCTTTTATTTCCAATATCTGAAACGCTGCTACTGCTTGATGTTCTACGTAATCGCATGATAGGTTTGCCTCCACGCATTGCTGTTGGTCCACGAGCAATGGGTAAAGAAGATGGGAAAAGAGTTTCTATATGATCACTAAGGAAAGGACCTAATTTGTTTTGAATAGAACACGTTACTGCTAATTCTTGTGCACGCCGTAAAGGAATCCAAGTACCATATAATCCATTCTCTTTGTTTGGTATACGAACACGTTCAATTTCAAAGCTAAGAATCATATTACGTTCCCTTTCTGTATCAATACCTCCAGCAGTTAATAAAGATTGTCCATTTACATAACCAGTATCCAACCGCCTTAATATTTTATAAGATTTTGAACCAGTTTCTTCTGAAACGCTTAATGTTGCTACACATACCGTTACATTTTCAATGACAGTAACATACATAGGTGGGTTGGTTGGTACATTTGGAAAAACTTTATTGGTATCTACCTCTTGTTGTTGAGATTGTGTCTGTTGTTGCTGCAGTTGTTGTTGTTGCTGTTGTGATTGCTGTTGTTGTGATTGTGATTGTGGCTGTAAGACTGATGTAGATGTTGATGATGATGTTGAAGTTGGCGACGGTGTAGTAATAGGTAAAGATGCTAATAAATCCTTTTTAAATAACGCGTCCAGCGCAGGTATTCGTGCTAAGGCTGCTTTGAGATCGATATTAAGGGAAGTAGCTGATGACGGTGATGTAGTGGATGCTGAGGATGTAGATTGAGCAGATGAAGTTACTTTTGCGATAGTTTGCATGTAAGAGGCAAGTGATTTTGCAAAATCAAAAGTAGGAGATAAATTTGATAATCCTGGAAGGGCTGCTTGGAGCTGTTGTAAAGCTTGTAAATTAATATTTTGTTTATTTAATGTTTGTTGTTGTGTATCAGTTTCTGGTGGTATTGGATTGGGAGGTGTATTCGATATACTTTCACTAGTAGATGAATTGACAGTTGGTTTTTCATCTTCTTCAAACCTTACAAATTCATCATCATTTGACTCAGTTGCTGAAACATTTGTTGATATAGATTCAATTTTACTAGGAGTCGGTACATGCACCACTGATGGTTTTGGTGATTTTTCTGTATTATTAGTATTAGTATTAGTATTAGTATTAGTATTATTATTATTTTCGTTGCTGTTACTGTTGTTATCTATATAAAAATAAAAATAAAAATTGTTATAAATTTGGTATGATGTGTACATATATAAATATATGCATATATAAATAAATAAATAAAATAACTATTTACAATCAGTCTCTGTGGGCACATTTTTAGTATCTGACTCTAGTTCACCACCCATTGGATCATCACCAAGTAATTTTGCTAAACCAGGGGAACTTTCAATTTCAAATTCATCAACTAATTCACGAGCACGGCTTAAAGGAACCCTATATAATAAATTACAAGTTTCAAAAGAGAAAAAGGAAAAAAGTATTTAATAAATATTTGATTTTTAATTATATCCTTATAAATATATATATATATATATATATATATATGTGTGTGTGTGTGTGAGTACAAGTGTGTGTACATTATTTATTTATTTATTTATTTATTTACCATGCACCACGACATTCTATAGGACCTTTTGTAAGAGTAATAACAAGACGACCATCTTCCGCTTCAGCAGCCGCATCAAATGAGCCCTTACCTAATACTGGTCTAGCAGCTTTTCTAAGTTGAGTTGCATTGACACAACCTTCTACTAAATAATAATATTGATTGTTTCGTCGTTGATGCTGTTTTGAATCAGCATGTCTTGTTCGAAGGGCAACATGTTCACTTGCGCCATCGTTAGAAGCAATGAATCGTAGTATTTTAGTATCAGGTATATCTTCAGGTGAGTTGAGTTCATAGCATAATAAATTACCTAATAATTTTTTTGTAATAGTGAATTGATGACCATTTTCGGAATATGTTTTACTTGATGGTTTTGAATCATCATCATCATTATCATCATCTGTGGTTTCTTTTTCTTTTACTTCATTTCCATTTCCTTCTTTTTTGATATCCAATTTCATTTTATTATCATTAAGATGATCATGACTGCTATTAACTAAATCTGTTGCATTATTTACTTCGATAGTGGAGGATGAGGAGGCAGATTGGTCTTTAGCTAAAGTGGCTGATGTGTCTTCAGAAGGAATATTTGCTGTTGGCGTATCTTTAAGTTTTATATTGTTTATAATAAGATCAGGATCAAGCTCTATTTCAGATAATGCTTTTCCTACAAGTGGCCAAGATCTACGTCTTTTTTCAATAATAGATGATTCTAGTGATTGTTCTTCCTCATCCTCTTCATGATGATGTTGAAACATATTCATATTATTTGCATTATCAAAAACAGGCGATTCCAAAGCCATATCTCGAGCAGTGCTAGCTAATAAAGCACGTTGTAAAAGTGAAGCTTCTTTTCCATTTGCCAAAGTACAAAAACTCTTTCTACTTGTTCTTGCAGAAAAACCAGTAGGTAAGCCAAGCGATGAAGCGCTTTCTGTACTACCATTGCCATTACCATTATTACCATGATTATTATTATTATTATTCTGTGTCGGTCCACCAAAGTATAATTCTAGTTCAGACTCAGAGATGGATTCTGGTGAAACGATATTTAAAGGTATTTGTTGATGTGTAGAGGAGGATGTCGATGCTGCTGAAGTATGATCTGATAAAAACATGGTATCATTGACTAAATCTTGTTCAAAAGTATAAGGTGTCCAAAACTCATTTTCTCCAAGAAACCCATTTAATGAGATAGAAGGTTTTCTTCCTACAAGTTTTGGTGAATCCGTTACTGTATTTGTATTTGTATTTGTTGTTGTTGACGATGATGATGTTGTTGTGGAACCAAGATTGACAGTACTAGGTCTCCGAAAAACAGATGATCGTCGTCTTGTAATTTCGATATGAGCCATCGTTTCATCTCCTTTCATCATTTCTTCATAATAATCTGAATATTCTGCTTCACTGTCATCATCCGATTCTACTTTTTTAATTTCTGTTGTTGTATTATCCTCTTTATTATTATTATAATTATTATTATTATCTAATATTGATGAATGAATTAAAGATGTTGTTAAACTTTTACGTTTTTTAGAAAAAGAATAGGATTCGTTATCAGATATATCAGAAGGGTGATCTTGTTTAGGTTCTGGCGACCCAAAATGCTTAGGACGCCTTCTTTTTCTATTTGATGTTCTAATAGGTGCCAGTTTATTTCCATTTATATGTGCTGAACGTGATATCTGTTTTTCTTCTGTCAAGTCTTTTGATTGTTGTTCTTCTTCATCAGATGAGAGCGATGAAGTATCTGAAATTTCACCATTCATAATATTATTCACCGCTGACTCCTCCTTTTGTGTTATTGTTGTTGTTGAATATTGGTTTTGTTGTTGTTGTTGTTGTGTTTGCTGGCTTTGTTGTTGTTGTTGTGAAGTAGTTATAACATTGGTTGAGGGAGAAGAAGAGGAAGCTGTATTTGTATAATTGCTGTCAGAAGTTATTAAACTATAATTTATTTTTCTAGAATGCTTTTGATCAACATGTTTTGCCAGTAAAGGAGCACGAGGTGGATTATGTTCTGCTGCACGTTTAAAGTGTTGAGATATTCTAGAAGATACTGTTGCAAATGGAGTAGCGCCACTATATAATTAATGAGAGAGAGATAAAGATAAATAATAATAATAAAAAAAAGAATTTATTAGTAATAAGTTCTGCTATTACTTATTCTTATCAAACTATTCTTTATTTTTTATTACAATTATTATTATTTCTCTTTACCCTAAAGTTGCATATTTATGTTTAATAATATCATTTGCTAACTCCTTAGGAGAGCTAGGCTTATTTCCTTTCTTAAGCAAAGCTTTTAAAATAGCTGTAAAAACTTTATCTTTTGCATCGTCAGGGTGAATATTTGGTAAAGCTGGTTTTCGTCGTGTTGTGCGTGGATGGGATGACGAGTTTTGTTCCTCCTGGGACATTTTCTTGTCTATCATCCAAACACTATTATAATTATAAAAAAAAATATACAAATAAAAAAAAAAAAAAGATATTTAAAAAGGAAAAAGGAAAAATAAAGGAAAGAACAACAATAATATAAAAAATGGAAGAAAGAAAAAAGAGGGAAAAAAAAAAAATTAAAGACTTCAAATTTTTTGTCTCAAAACTGCGGCCTTTCAAAAAGAAATGATCGAAAAAAAAATGCCTTTTTATTATGCTTTTTTTAAAAAAAAAATAAGTAGATTAAAAATAAAATATATAAAAGAAATAAAAACCTTGAATAGTATGTATTTTTTCATTTTTTTTTTTAAAAAATTATTAATGAAAATTATGTATTATATCATATTGAACTGGATTTTGAGAACATATATCACCTATTTAATTAAAAAAAATTTTTCTTTGTTAAAAAAATCCGACCAAAATAGCAACTTTAAAAAAAATAACCGCTTTAAAGTCAGTGAAAATAAAGAAACCTTACACTGTAAATCCTTTTTACAATTTTGCCAACATTTTGGATCCGTAGTGCCACAATTAGTACATACTTGTTGGGTACGATAATGATGATTCCCTCTTGCCACTTTAGCAGACCCATCCCGTTGAATATAAACCAATCTTCTTCGGCCATTAACTTTTTCACTATAATTTTTTTTTTAAAAAAAAGTAGTTACAATAATAATAAAGAATACATATTTCTATATATAGAAATTTACTATAAACCACAGGCATTACAAAGTAACTTTGAACCTTCAACACTTCTTCTCCAAGAGGGTGTTTTTGTCGCACCACAATTTGTACACTTTTTTTTTCCAGAATCTTTTGCTCTTGATTTTTTAGTTGTCAATGGTGTTGCTACTGTTGTTATTGTTGTAGGCTGGTGAAAATTTGCTACATCATGAGTAGGGGAAATGGATATAAATGGATCAGTTGGGATAGAAGCTGATTCCATATAAGAGATCATATCAGTTGATGACGACGACGAAGAAGATGAAGAATAATAGACAGGCATGAGATTATTTGTTGCTGAACATTGATAAAGCTCTGTCATCGTGCATGCAAAAGTTGATTGGCTACAATAATTTGGATAGTCTTCAAATCTTTCTTCTATAGGCATAATATTATACGGAACTACTTTATTAAAAAAAACAACAATATATAATTATAAGAAATTAATATATATATATATATATATAATATATTAACACTACTTACAATCCATTATCATGTCAATAAATATAAATATATATTTGAATTAAAATAAAATGAAAAAAAGAAAAATTAGAAATAAAGAACAAAAAAAATGATCAATTTAAATGGATGTATTAACATATGACTCTATCTACTTTTAGAAAATTTATCAGTTCTGCGATTTCATTGAGCATAAATAATAATAATGTTATTATTATGTTATTTATTTATAAAAGTAAATAATGAATTATGATTTATTTTATACGTGTATAAAATATAATATTAATAAAAAAAGGAGAATAGTCAAAAAAAAAACCTGAACCTTATTTTTTTTCTTTTTACAAATTTGGTAGAGCGGGAAAAGATTTTTTTCTTTTTTTCGCTCTCTTCCCTTTTTGATAATTTTTTATATAATGATTCAATATCCTTTTTATTTTAGATCCTTATATGCCAAAGTAGAACCGCTTGAGTCATATGTTAAATATAAAACAGGCAAAATTTTGACAGGTCTTGAACAAGTTCATGTAGCTTCACCAATGAACGATAACTTGATCACTTTTGAACCATCTTATTTAAATAATGTTAAAACTATGAAAAACGTGTGTATTCAATATAATAAAATAGAATATTTCATTTATATCTTTATCAACTTGTTCATTAATATCCTATTATTATTATTATTACAACCATTTATAGTTACTAAATAGAGCCGTTCAACTTTTATTATTACATAAAAAAAATCAACATTTACTTGTGACAACTTATGAATCTGTAAATTAGACGAAATAAATATAATATTTTAAAAAAAATGTATCCATGAATATTAATAATAATACCCTTATAAATTTCTTTTCCTTTTTTTTTTTTTTCTTTTAATAGCTAAATAAACCAAAAAATAATAAAATAGTAGCAGAACATAAGGAACCTTTTTTATTCCAGACATTTCAATCGGATTCTTGGATACATTGTTTAAACCTTATTGGGATTGATAATATGTTTGACATTTTATTAAACGCGACAATATTCATACAAAATGGCAACAACAACTTTTATCTTTTGTCAGGTACGATATAGAAAATAATCATAAACATAAATATAAAGAAATAAAGAAAATACGTTGTTTCTATTTATTAATCAACTATACGTATATGTAGGAGTACCTATTACAGAGCCAAACACCTCCATTCTACGGCCTTTAAAAGTAACGAGTACCTTAAAAAAGTTTAAAAATACATATCTTTACGATCTTTCAACCCCTGATAGTAATATATCGGATTATATATCAACAACATTAACAAAATCCAAAAAAAGGAAGAAGAAAAATAAGTGTAAACATGCTGATGGTAAACCAAAAAAGATGAAACAGTCTCAGCATAATAATGAAAATATGCAACAACAGATATCACAAAATTTTACTCAAAAATCAATTAAAAGGGGTCAAGAAAGCGATGTTCAACTATCGACAATTCCATCCAAAAAGTTTAAACGGATATATTCAGTAAAAAATAGAGATTTATATAGTAGTAGTAACCAATTATTATCTGGTAAATATTGCTTGGATCATAATCAAATATTTTATGCTCATCCTACCATTGATACAAAAATCCAACAACCATCGTTTATTTTTGATACAAAAAGTAATATTAATCTTTGGTATATATATATATATATGAATATACATTTGTTGTTATTATTAGCATTAAATTTTTTGATCATGTATTGCATTTTTTATTTCATTTTTTTATCAAACAATAGTTATATTTGGCTCAAATTCAATTCGAAATCATGAATATCGGCATGAAATTAACCATCATATACTTCAACTAATTTTTCCAAACGAATTTAAACGAAAGGTATTTTAAAAAAATAACATAATAGAAATAATAGTGATATCAATAGTAATAGCAATGAAATGTGTCCTAATAATGCATATATTATTTATTATGCTTTTATAGGTATCTCATTTACCTAAAAGAATGGAAAAAATAGAATTTATTGCTGATTACTTACGTATGAATCATCCTCTTTCAATGCTAACTCCATTACTTAACAGTATATGCTTGCAAAAAGTAAGTAAATTATACGAGAATAAATAAAACAAGATAAAATAAAATAAAAATTATTTAATACACACTATTATTATCAAAACTACTATTTTATACTATTTTATATTATTTTTAAAAAATAAAGGTGAATAAATTCAATACCGAAGATTTGGCTATTCCTCATGGGCAGGTTTTTTTATTCATAAAATCGTTACTAAAGCAAGTGTTACCCTCCTATATTTTTGGATCAACTCACAACTGGCAAGTTTTTTTTAAAAGTAATTAAAATTCTATAACTAATTACCAAAAAAATAAAAATAAAAAAATGAATCTACAACTAAAACTTCATCATCTTCATCTCTATATTAAATAGACGTTAACAAGTATATTGATCTCAGAAAAAAGGAAACTTTAAGAATTTATGATATATTTTGGGGTTTAAGAATAAACGATTGCACATGGTTAGCTACTTTATCACCATCTAAGCGTGCTGTTCCTTCTGAGCTGGAAAAAAGAAAAGATCTATTAATGCAATTGCTACGATGGCTATTTGATTTGTATATTCCAAAAGTATTAAGGGTAATTAATGTTTAATATTATTATATTATATTTATTTTATGGATCACTGACTATTATTTACTAACTGTTAACTATTCATTTCTATTTTATTGTTATTATTATTATTATTATTTTATTAAATAAAAAATAGACCTGCTTTTATATTACTGAACATGCGCAATATCGAAATCGAGTTTTTTATTATCGCCATGATACTTGGCTTCAACTAATATCCCATTATATAAATAAATCACTATATGAAGACTATGAGAAGATAGACATCGTATGTTATATATATATATATATATATATATATATATATAATCATATCATTGAAACTTGCTTTGATATTAATGATACTACCTTTTTTTTTTTTTTTTTTTTTTTTTTTTTTTTAGAATACCATAAATAATCAACACTTGGGATCTGCATCATTAAGATTTATTCCTAAAAGGAATGATCTTCGAATCATTACTAATATGAAATTAGCTTTTAAAGTGGTACGTTTTAAGTTTTCATATCATTAAAAATGAATGAATAATACATATAAAAATTAATTAAACAAAAACTATTTTAATAGAAAAATCAAGAAGACATATACAAAAAAAGTCAACCTATGAACAATAATAATGTACTCAAAGAAATAAAATCAATATTACAACTTGAAATTGTAAGTACATATATAACATATATATAGATATAAATATATAAATATATATAAAGTAACTGGTGCATCCCTAATTATTCATAAATATACCATACGATATAGGATCGACAAAAAAATTTAACCGGAAGCGCTGTCAATAGCATATATTCTGCTTTGGAAAAAATAGCAAACTACAAAAAAGATCTTAATTTACAAGAAAAATCATCAAATACAAAGTATATATGCTTATATATAAATACATAAGGATCAGGATCAAGAAAAAAAATGCATCTTTCTTATAAAATTATACTTATACAAGCCATGTTTTATTTATCTTTTAGAATATATTTTTCAAAAATTGATATCATGCACTGCTTTAATAATATTAATCAAAATATCCTATTAGATGCATTAAAACAAATCTTTATGGAGGTAAGTCTATAAATATGCGTTTATATCTATTCCTATATTTTCTTTAAAAATAAAAGTAAAAAAAAAAAAAAAACTTTATATTATATATTTATTATTTATTTGTTATTTTAGGATCAATATATCATTCAAAAATCTACGACTCTTAAACCAGGCCGCAACAAGTCATTTCGCGTTGTAAAACTATTAGCAAAAATTCACGGTATATATCATTGGAATATAAATAAAAGCAATATGTTTACTATCATTTATATTTATTATTATTTATATTATTTATAATTGATCTATTTAGATGATACTAAATCAGTTCCTGTTACCTTAAATAATTTTAATGATTTTCCTCATAAATCTATAATTAATGACGATGTAAGGATCACTATTTTTTTTATATTGTTATCGTGTAATATATAACCGTATATATATATATTTAAATTAGATGACACAAATGATAGAATCAACAAAAAACATATTAGATCTACTGGTCAAACATATTAAACAAAATACTGTTCTGGTAATAAACGGTTGACTTTAAGTATATAAATAATCTGCAACTATCAAACACATTCTAATATTTTATTATATATTTCATAGTATAATGATGAACTTTACAAACAAAAAGTTGGCATTTCACAAGGTTCCTGCTTGTCAACACTTTTGTGCAAGTAAATATTAAAAAGAAAATAATAATAATGATGATGATGATTATGATAAGTCTTTAATTTTTTTATTTTTATTTTTTAATCTATTTATCATTATAGCTTATACTATGGTCATGTTGAAAAACAAGAGCTTTCATTTTTAAAACAAGATCAAAATGGGGTAATAAAAACTGACCATTTGAATTAAAAATAAATAACCTTATTATATTATACTTAGTATTATTATTATTAACTATTATTTTATTCTTTTAATAGTTACTATTACGTTATGTTGATGATTTTCTGTACATTAGTACAAATCGAGATTTTGTTGAACGCTTTGATACAACCATGTCTAGAGGTATATATACATACAAATATGAGTATTTAGATATAAATACATATAAATATATTATTTCTATATTTACATAATCAAAAACATATGTTTTTAGGACTACCAAAATATGGATGCTTTATCAATCATCAAAAAAAAGTCAACAACCTCAATAACTCTATTTCTGGTAATAATAGTATTAAGAAAAGTAATAATAAAACTAAAAATAAACAAGCATGCTGACATTATTTATTGGTAATTCAATAAAATTAACTCTTTATTTTTTTCAATTATTTAGAATTTCCTTGGTGTGGTTTTCTGTTAAGTACAAAAAATTTGGATGTATTTAATGACTACAGTGATTATACTCTTCAGGGTAACACAAATATACTCATATACATAATAAATAAACGAATAGTGTATTTATTTTTATATCTTTTCATATATATTATATACATACATTTATATTTTATTTTTGTTAATATAGGTATCAAAGACTCTATAACTTTAGAAACATCGAATTATAAAAACGCTATTATCAATAAATCAATTAGGTACATTATATGATTATTTATTTTTATATAATTAGAATAAACAAAAAAGAAGGGAGAAAATAAAAGTTTATATATACATATATATTTAAATAGGGACATCAATACAGAATTTCAGTTTATCAAAGTTTCAGCCAATACACATAATGCTATGCTTCGAAATATATATGAAGGAAGTTTACTGATTGGATTCAAATTATCTATTTATTGTTTACAATTATCGTATACCATTAAGGAAGAAATCAATCAAAAGTTTTTATTGAGTAAGAATAATACAAATACATAGATATATTAAAAAAAGATTACTTTTATAGTTAACAATTACCTATATATATATATATATATATATGTATATTATCATTACAGATATCATTTTTTATTTAGCACAATACATACTATCTCTTGTGCCAAAAAATTTACCAAGAAATAAAGCAATATGGTAAAACTAGTGATATAAATATAAATATAAATGTAATTGTAAATATAAAAGTATAATAAAATATAATCAAAGTCAAAAAAAAGAAAAAAAACTAATATATATTATACTATAATCAATCGTTAGGCTAATCCTATATGCTTTTTATATCTCTCATAAGCAACATCAACAACAATTTGACGCCATTATCAAGTGTTTAGCACGTTGTTTGAATCAATATGGGCCAAATAAACGATCCAAAAAGTCAATTAAAAAATGGCCAGCTAGTTTTATTTTTTTTAATAAAAAGTACAAGAAGAATGATCATGTATAATATATATATATATATATGGTGTGTATGTGGTTTATTATAAAAGGGGAATGGGGTATCGTTAGTGATTATATTATTTTTTTAAAATATAATAATAAAAATAAAATTATCCACCAATTCTTGTTAAACCACGTAAATTTTCTTTGACTACCAGTCTAGGTCTATTTGAAAATACATATTTTTCACGTATTATTGTAGTAACATCATATTCAGTTATAGGCAATTTTCCGTCATCGATTTGATCAATCTCCATAGTATTTTGTTGTTTATGTCGTTTATGTATAATAGCAACTGGTTTTGGTAATTTTTTCTTTATTCCTTCGATTCTATGATGACCAATTATAACTGTTGCTCTATCCTATTTTTATTATTATAAAGAAAAAAAGAGAAAGTAAATAGGGTAGGTATGGGGTTATGAGAAAGCTTTTATTGTGTCATATAAATATATATTATTTAAATAAAAGATCTATAGATCGTGTCCTTACATTATTAAATTCAATATCACCTATTTTAATATCTTTAACTACTTGATCATGAGCATAAAAACTACCTTGAAATTCTAAAAGTACAAGCTGTTGCTTATTATCAGAATGAGCTAAAGAGTGAATAACGGCATGAACCATTTTATTTTTTATTTTTTAATAAGAAAAAGTTATGAGCAATAAATAAATAAATAAAAGGAAAAAAAAAATAGGCAGCGCTGTTTAATTTTTTTCATTTTACTTTTATTTCAAAACTAATTTTGTTTCTTATATTGAAGTTTATTTCTTTCATGGTAAATATTATTTTGCTATTATATATATATATCATAGTATAATAACGTAGTTTATAACATAGATATATTTTTTTGATTTAATAACCTAGAGTTGTCTAGTCTTTTCAATTTTTATTGTATTATTTCTGGTGGTGTTTTATCATTGGTAAGTATGGATTTTTTATTTCATGCTAAAATATCGATTTTGTCATATCTATATTTTTTTAAAACCAAACTATATAAATATATTTTAAATTTATAATTATCACCATTTATTTTATGCAGAGTAATACATTTTAACCAAAATATAAATCTTTAAATACTAATTTTTTTATTTAATTTTTTAATTTTTTTTTTACAGTTGCTTTTTTATAATTAAAATGAAAATTAAAATGAAAAATTAAAAGAATAAAATAGAGACAATATTAGATCTATACTAATATATATATATATATATATATGTATGTATATATATGTATGTATTTTTTTTATATTGTTATATTATTGTGAATATCTATTTTTTTTTCTGTATAGTTTTCTATATCACTTGGAATAATAGTAGTATTTGTATTTACAGCACACATCCAAATACGAGTTTTATAAATCTTAAATAATTCTCTAACCAATTCACGGAAATCAATACGACGATCGGATATAAAAAAGAAGGTTAATTTACGACGATCCCTATTAAATAAAAAAAAAAAATAAAAAAAATGAGTAACTTTTATAATACTTTTTTTTTCCTTTTTTTTTTAAAAAAAAAACATTATATATATACCATTGATATTCAGCATCCACCACATCCATTGGTAAATTACGCATTTTTGTTCTTTGTTGACATAAAGCTAAAGCACGTAATTCATCTTGACCTTTTGCCAGTAATAAATTAATTTCGTCAGGAGTAGCCAATCGATAAAGGCGTTTAATATGAACATCTTTAGGTTTATCATTATTCCCATTTGTTTCATCCTCATCTAAACCATTACCATTACCTTGTTGTTGTTGTTGCTGTTGATGATGTAATTTTTGAGATACATATTGTTCTACTTGTTCAATAGTTAATGTATCGCTGGCTACTTTTCCAAGATCTTTACCTCGATCCCCTTCTACAATCACTAAATCACCTGGTTGGAATTTAACTGCCACAGTACCAGGTTCAGATACAACATAAAAGTAATCGATTCTACCAGCTTTAAATTCTACAGAATATAAATTTGTATAATTTGGTAATCGTTGTAAAGGAATACCTTTACCCGCATCTCTAAAAGCACCAGATGTCATTAAATTAGGCTGCTGTTGTTGTTGATGATGTTCAGCATCGAAGTATTCTTCATGAGGAGGTCGATTCATTAATAACTGCTGAGGTAATAATTGTGATGGATATCCGTGTGAATGCATCATTTGTCCATAGGAATCTGTTGCTACACGATGTAAAGAATAATTAGGATCTGCTGGTCGTATATGTGTTGCTTCCATTTGTTCAGTAATTTGTTGCATACTATGAGGATGTTGCGACTGATTAAGAGATGATCTTCTTTGGTGTAATAAATTATAACTATATAAATAAATATATAAAATAAAGCAAAATTTAACAAGTTGATTCTTTTTCTTTTTTTTTCTTTTTGCTTTTTTTTTTGCTTTTTTACCTTTGATCAGGAAATTTATATTCATTTGTATGAGATTGAGAAAGTCTACGTTGGAATAACTCTAAACGCTCTTTATCACCCATTGACATTTGGGAATAGATTGGTTGAGTAGAAGGACTGGCTGTATTTGCATTATTCACATCTGGTGATATAGCATTATCAACAAAAAATCTAGATGAGCGCCTGCGCTGTTGAGTCAAATCATCATGTTGTTCCGAGCCACGTCTTAAATGTCTACCAAGTAAAGCAGCATGCTGTGTAGCAGAAAGCAAACCAAAAGCAGCACCTGAGGATTGAGAACGAGAACGCCAGCGAGCTGCACTTAATTGTTGATCTATCGTATCTTGTAATATATCATCATCTTCTTCTTCTTCCATTGTAGCTAAAGATGTTTTATAACCATAGGATGTTGCTGAATTAATATTACTACTACCATTCATACCTGCTGTTGCTGCTGTTGCTGCTGTAGTTGTTGCTGTTATAGAAGGATCTTCATCATAATCATTATAACCAAATAAAGTAGGATCTTGGCCAACAGAAAAGGAAAGACTACGTTGTTGACGATAAATAGGTTCTACTGATACCCCAGGAAGCATAGGAACGGAAAGAATACTGTTGTTATTACCACTATTATCATAAGCAAAAGAAGATCGACGTTGCGTATTATAAGGTGCATCTTCAACCAAAACTTCGGGTGGAGGAGGTAATACATGAGTTGGGTTGGAAATAGATGATTTGCGCATTTCATTATCAAAGATACCAGGCCCTTCCCATTGAAATCCACCAAATGACCCCCACTGCGATGTATCCATAGAAGGTCGTCGATTGTTTGGAATATCCATTGAATTAGGCGTAGGTGATGCTGCAGGACTTTGCTTTTCTGTTGCCGTATTATTATTCACTAAAGCTGCTAAACTACCACGACGAGAGGGACTACCAACTACTTTCCATGCTTCATCAAGAGTTGCTGGATTATTTACATTAGGGATACTGATAGGAGTTGATTGTTCACTCTAAGTTTGAAAACACACATACATAAATAATTTTTTTATAGGTATAAATATACACATACATATATAAATATAAATAAATAAATAAATATCACATATATATTTGTATTTTATTTTTACTTGTTTATTTCTTCTAGGTAGTGAATTCTATTGTAAAATAAATAATATATATATTTTAATCAATCATGTACATAAAAAAATACATGCCATATATATTTAAAGCTGTCAAGAAGAAAAGTATTTTAACGTACCTGTGACATTGGATTAGTTTAAACGAATGCTAGGGATATATATAAAAGACTTAAGAATAAATAAATTATAAAAATTGCTTGTTAATAAATTGGAGTATTATAGTTTTTTAATAATAAAGTAGTTATGTATTACCAAAATAACGTATTTTTAATATATAAGAGAGAGTGCTGGTAAAGTTAAAAAAAACACTATAATAAATTTTATATAAATAATAATAATAATAATAAGGATGAGAAACAGTCTATTAAATAAAGTCATTATTTAAGAATAAATAATAAGGCCTACCACTTGCTTTTGGCTAAATTAACTGTACAATCTAAAAATGCCAATAAAAAGTGTGAGAATCTATAAAATAAAATAAAAAAATCTAAAACGAAAAAAGAAGAAAGAAAATGGGAGGAAAAAAAAATGAAATTGAAATAAAAAAAAATTGCGGAATTTTTATTGGTAAAAAATCAAACGCTGAGTACAAAAATAAGCCTTACACTTTTTTCCTACTTCCAATTAGTCTTTTTTATAAAAAACCATATTTCATATTTAAAATATATACATTTATATATACTTTAGTAACTTTACATAATTATATATATATATATATATTGAGAACGAGGAATGCTTTTTATATGTAGATTTTTTTGATTTCTTCACTGTAAAAAAATTGACACATATGATATACTTAAAAAAACATAACTTTTGTTTATTATTAGTATATGTTTTTTATATTCTTGCATTATTTTGATCAACAAAATATAATACGAAACCATTACTTTGTTATTATTATTATTATTATTATTATTATTGTTATTAAGAAAACATTTCAGAGAAAGAGGAAGACACCTTCGTTTCGAATAGTATAATACGAATAATTCCTATTTTTCAAAGAAATTATTCCAAGATTATTATTCTAAGATTACATCGTAGTAATAAAAATAATGAATAAAAAATTACCAATAGCTAATAAGAAATGTCTCATTTAACATTAATAACAGTGCATTATCATTATTATTAAAAAGTGTGTATGTATAAATTGAGTTTAAAAAACATCCAATCATTTTCCAGGAACAATATAAAACAAGTCAATACAAATCCAATCCGTTCTTATTTAAAACTAGAATTAGAGCCTCTATTTTTTTTTTTTTTACAATTGAATTCTTTATATTCGTGTACATATTAAACTCCGCCGATTTTAAAAAAATTAAAATTTCGTGAATTTTCTTTTTCTCTTTTACACCTTTTTTTTCATTTAAAAATGTAGTACTTTTTTATAATTTTATATAAAATATAAACATATACTTATATTTATATATTTATTTATTTGTCTTAATTTATTTTAAAAGAAAAAGAATAAAAAAATGAATCCAAGGTTGTTTTTATCAAGAAAACTTTCATCAGCTTCAAAAACGTTAGCCACTGTAAAAGTACCTGAACTCAGAACACCACACCCTTCTCAACCACCTATTCTTGATATAAACGAGGCAAGTAATGTACTAACAAAGTTCATACAACAACATGAGGGTCGAGTACTTGTTATGACTGGAGCTGGTAAAATAAATATATATATTTTTTATTTTAAACTATTAATAAATCTAATATAATATCTTTTCATTCTTATTTTGTAAATATTCTTCTTGTTTAATATTTATTACTATTATTACTTTAGGAATAAGCACTGATAGTAAGTTTCCAAAAAAAAAAAAAAAAAAAAAAAAAAAAAAAAAAAACCAATATGTAGATAAAATAGTAGTGAAAAAAAATTATAATGGAAAAAAATATTTATAAAGTAAATAAAAAAATTTGATAGGTGGTATAC
>MU611946.1:13048-58444 GCA_025201675.1 Cunninghamella echinulata
AATAAAATAAAATATTTAAAAAATTCAAAAGTGTATGCAAATGAATTTAAAAGTCAGAGTAGATTATTATATAAAAAGAGTAATAATCAAATAAAGTGATAATAAAACTAAAAAATATAAAAGTTTATATATGTTGTATATAAATAAAAAGAGATTTCACTTAAGAAATAAAATATGTTTGTTATAGTAATAAAATGATTTCAATTAAGAAATTAATATAAAGTTAAAATAAAATAAAAATAAGAATTGATTTGGACAAATAAAATATTTATTATAAAATATTATTTAAAAATTTGACAAAGAATATTTGACAAATGTATTTGACATAGAAAAAAACAAAAGAGAAAGAAAGATATTCTTTCCTTTTTATATTAAACAAAAATAATTATTTTTTTATGTGAGAAAGAGAAGATCTGAAGTTAAAATCCCAGGGAAATGGCCGTAGGGAAATGGATGTAGGGAAATGGACGTAGGGAAGTGGACGTAGGGAAATGGATTTAAACAAAAAGATATTTTTAATTACCGCCAGCTTGATCAGTGTGTGCGACAAGTGGAATTTCCTTTTATAGTTTTGGAAAGTAGATAGATTTATAATTTAGTTTAGTCGTCAGTGAGCACCAGTATCTTGTTTTATAAGTAGATACAACTTAGTTTAGATAAAATAAAATAATAAAATAAATTATATAATTGGATAAAAATCAACAATTATATATATAAAGTAATAATAAAATAAAATAAATATAATATAGGATAAAGATCAACGATTATTATTATAATAAAGTAATTAAAATAATATTGGATAGTAATCAACAATATTAATATAAAATAATAATATAATAATATAAAATGTATAAAGATAATAATATATAAAGGTAAAATATACGTGTATATATTTGTATATACATAGAAGTATAATAAAAATCGTTTTTGTGATTTTTGTAAATATAGAAGTTTTAGTCGGATTATAACAGTAGATGCAACTTAGTTTACATTACATAAAATGAAATGAAGAATATACGTGTATTAAAAATTAATAAATTGATGTAGAAAATAAAAGCGTTAAAAAAATCTGACAACTTCGATATCGAATATAATATCTAATCTTAAAAATAACTAAATTAGAGTCAAAAAATAAGAATACAATGGAGGTAATAATAAATAAAATAGATAAGTCTAGCACATTTAATATACCCGCCTATAAATAAATAAATAAAGAAAAAAAGTGTAAATAAAAAAAATTATGAATATTATATATATAACAAATTAATTAATTATTATATACTGCATTAGTATTTACATTACTCTATTCCTCGATTCTTTCTAGTAATTTTTCTAGCTTTCTATTGCTTACCATGCAAATGATTTGTTAATTACTTAAATTTTCATAAAATCCCCCACTATTAAAATTTACTTTAATATGAGCATCTCTCTTAATATGAGTAATTTCTATATGATTAAATTTTTCATGTGAATATATTCTGCATAATAAGAATACATATCTATACGAATGTAATCTTCATAAGGATCTTCATCCAAAAAGTAACATTAATTTTTTTTATTGAAAAATGATTATGCTAAATCACTCTGTCTAGTTGCTGAAATTTAATTGGGATCAAAATAAAATTGTACAGCTAAAATTATTTTTAAATGTCCGCTGAAGCACTTCATATAAAACAACCAGTGCTCCTAAAAATGGCTATTTCGCCCTTTTTTTTCTCTTTTTTATTTTTTTTTATTTTTATTATTATTATTATTATTATTAATGTCCTTCCCGTATCGTACAATAACAACATTTAATAGGTAAACATATACACTTTTTATATATATTTTATATATTTTAGTACTTTATGTATATATGATATGTGGTTTAAATATTGATATGAATTTCTTTTTTTATTGTTGATTTTATATTATTGTTCAGGGTTTTACCCCTAGTCAATCGATCATTGACTAAACAACAATACCGATCGATCTTGAAGCCCAGTGTATTTTATCAACCATATCCTTATAGTATAACATTGAAACAAAGGTAATAATACTAAAGGTATTAAGAGTAGATTTATAAATATAGATACTATTTTTTTTTCTTAAAATAAGCTAACATCATATATTTATAGTCGTTCATTCTCTTTAGGTTTAGTAAATTTCCAACAACAAATGCAACCACAAAAAGAAGCAGCAGAAATAATCAAAACAGCAACGGATTCAGCAGTAGTAGCAGAGGGACATGGTGTTAATAAAAAACAGCAACAACAGGATGTTTCGAAAATAAGAAAGTATTATAATCAAGTCAAAGAACTGATTTCCTTTTATAAATCTGGCTTGAAATTATTATGGGCGAATAAAAAAGCAGTACAAGAATTACAAAAAAGAATACAGGAAGAAAATTATAATTTAACACGATCGGAATTCCAACAAGTAAGTTGTATATATAAAAATGAATGAAATAATAATAATGATAATAACAATATTATACTATAGAAAAAAAGTTGATCAGTGGATTAAATGATCATTGTTTTCATAGATCCATATTAATAAAATAGATATGCGTAAGTTGATTCCTTTTAGTATAATCTTTTTTATTTTACCTGAATCAGTAAGTGTTGTATCGATAATAAATAAACAAAATCAAAAAAGCTTTTGAACGGATGAATAATAATTGTAGTAATCATAATATTAGATCCCCCTCTTTGTGATGTTTGCGCCTGGTATCATTCCTTCAACCTGTGTTACTGAAAGTCAATTAGTAAATGCATAATAATGAAACCTTATTTTATTTATGTTTTACTGTATTTTGTTTTATAACTATTTATGTATTGATTTTTTTATACTACTTAGAAAAAACAAAGGGAAAAGTTAGATAAATCAAGACAAATAATGACAGCTAATGTTTTGAGATCAGCACAACATATAAAAGGCGTGAGTTATTTATTCTCATATTTATTTTTTCTTAAATATACAAGATTAATTAAATTAATGTTTTACTGTTATCATTTTTATTTTTTATTTTTAGATATCACCTGAAGATTTCTTATCATTACCAAAATTCTCAAAGCTTGTAAAACATTATAATTATGATTTTGAATTGGAGCAAATTGATCGTAAGCATTTATCAGCTTATTGCAGGTAATATTAGTCATAATTATATTAATAAAAAGAGTACAGGGTTAAAGATAATAGTGTTATTTTGTATTCTAATCTATATCCATATTATATATTTATATTGCCTTTTTTATTTTTATTTTATTTTATTATATATGTATAGATTTATGGGTTTAACTGGGTTCGGTACACGCAAGATGTTACAAAGTAGACTTAATAAACACTTTGATTATTTAATTCAAGATGATAGAGTAATAATATATATGTTCATATCATTTTTACCTATATTTTAATAATAATGATAAATCAATCATTAATTTTTATTTATGTTTTAATGTATTATATAGTTAATATCTAATGAAGGGTTGGAATCATTAACGTTGGCTGAATTACAACAGGCAAACGAAGAGCGTGGGATGTAAGCCCTTTTCTTTTTTTTTTTTTTTTTCATAGGCGTTCTTTGGATAGGGATGAAGATCAATTACGTCAATCCCTAAAATATTGGTTTGCAATTCAATCCGTTGAACCTACACGTGGAATGCTTGTATTTAGTCGTATGTTTTTATTAAATGCAAAGTATAATTAGATATAGATTGTTTTTTTTTAATTTTTTTTAGACTAAATGATACAATAATATATGATTAAAAAAATAAATGTTTTTTTTTAAAAAAGTAATATATTGGAATTTTACATATAATAATAACAAATAATAAATGTTCTATATTGCTAGTATTTTAAATATGCGATTTATAATACGTAATTTTCTCTTTTACATTATTATATATTATTTCATCATCTATATTTATTTAATAATAATAGTATTTATTAATGTGTTATTTGAAATTTAGTATTTAATATACAATTTATACCTTTTTATTTTTTACTTTTTTATATTTATTTTGGTTATATATCAATTAGTTAGAATCACCTATCTATTCCTTTTTTTTATTTTTTTTTAAATAATTCATCATTTATATTTATTTATAATACAAGGATATACATTATATATATATATATATATATATATATAAATCTAATTAGAAACGTCATCATTTTGAAATAAAGGTTGGCCATATTCCACTAAAAATTGAGCGTGAGGATTTCCGTGTTGTTGTAAATGAAGTAATAGATATTTGATCTGATGGGAACACCATTTCCGTAATTTAACAACTTCTTCCAATTCTTTCCGTTCATCATCCAAGCCTGTTACAGCAGTAAAGATTCTCCAAGAAGCAATAACCTGTTTAGCCATATCATACCTTTTATCGACCAATCGTATGTGATACCATGCAAATAAGGGAATGATTATTGTTGTCACTAAGAAACCAATAAATGAATAGTTCAATTGTTTCCAAATAAGATAAAATAATGTACTATAAATGGGGATAGCCAAGATTAATGCAAAAATCACTTTATCTTGTGCTACAGATTCAGTATAGGTTTCAAAACGGTTGACGCATCTTCCGAGGATATATAATGGTGAGTTGATGATGAGGCCAGGTAAAAAAAAAGGTAATCGTAGCACGAGTTGAAGAGTGGTAGAAATCAATCGAATAAATGCTTGCGGTTGTGTGATTTCATTATTTTCATACATTTGTATATCAAGTGCCGTTAATTTCATTCTTTTTAAATTTTTAGAGCATATTAATAATTGTGATTTCAATTCTTTTCGTTCTTTGATAAACTGTCCATCATTCTTATTATTATTTTCATCATTATCCAGTACATCAGGGTGAAATATGTCAATAAAACTAATAGGACAAGAAATAATAATAAAAATAATATAATAGTAATAGTATATAAGAAAGGATAGTAATTTTTAATTTATATATATATATATATATATATATTTAAAATGATTGATATTTATGATTTTTTTAACGTTACCTTTGAGATACTTTAGCATAATCCTCCAAACGAATACCACGAGCATCACCAAATAAAATACACCTAGCTTGAGAGGCTGCATCTGCTGTATCCCTATAATGTATAATAATAATAATAATAATAATCAATCTATAAATGATTTCATTTCTATTTTATTTTATTCAACATATTTCTTTACCAATCAGGGGCATTCACCGTTCCATTTTCAACACCTTTAGCAATTTTTTGAGTTAAATTTTTTACAGAGGTTTTCGGATCCTTTTGAAAAGCGTCAAGATCGTTTAGATCAACATATATAGGTTCTCCATATCTATAAAGAGAATATTCAACAGTTTAAAAAATAGAAAAAAATAGAACAAAATAAATCAATAAATCGATCATCCAATATCATATTATATATAAAATATCTAGTAAATAAAATAATAATCATGATAAGTAAAAAGCTTACTCAATAACTACATCGCTTCGCCATTTATTTTTAGTTGTATATGTGATGCCAACGGGTATAATAGGAAGAGATATATCATTTTTTGGTTCATTTGTTTGTTGTTGCATTAAATATTCAAAAGTAGCCCATGATAATCCATCCTTAAATGGTAGGTGTTTTGGTGCAGTATATGAAGTACCTATGTAAATAAATATGTATAAATGTATATTCAATGCGTTTTTTTTTTAAAAAATATAAAGAAAAAAGAAAAAGGAAAATAAATAAGAAATGAATATATAACGCGTAAAGAGTAACATGAATGAGTTTTTATTATTAAAGTTTTTTTTTATATTTACCTTCTGGAAACAAAGCAATCACTCCACCTTTCCCAAGACAATCAAGTGTATGTTCAAATAATTTAGCATTACTATGGGTTTTAGTATCGACGGGAAGTACACCACCAGCTATTAATAGCTGACCTACTACAGGGACTTTAAAAAACCGAGCCAAGGCCCAAAAATGACAAGGGCGTTTATGAGGAAATGTAGCAATAAGAATAGCAGGATCAAGGACCATATTTGTATGATTGGCAGCGACAAGGAGTGGACCATGAGTAGGAAGTGGGGTGCGACAGATCACTTTAAGATGACGGAAGTAGGACCAAACGGCAATACGTGATGAATAACGAAGTATACGATAACACTTCCCTTCCCCTAATCGTTTATGATGTAATAATGATTTTTCAAGTGGATCATCCATGATTTTAAATGTTTATTATAAAAAAAAATAGAATGTAAATTATAGTAATAATAATAACAAAAAAATAAATATAAAAATAGACCGAAGAATAATAATTTTTTTTAAAGAAAGGCAAAAGAAAAAAGAAAAGAGAAGATTGAAAAAAAACAAACTTGAAAAAACTTATCGGAGTGAGAAATTTACTTTTAAAGCATAAAATAAAAAAATATTGTCAAGTCAGTATTTTAAATTATTATAATGAATTACTTTTTATTTCCTTTCCTTTCCTTTTCTTTTGTTTTGTTTTCCCATTATAATATATATTTAAAAATGAAACTGGTAATATAAGTTTAGCTTTTTTTTTTTAAAATTTTTTAAAAGTGATTTTATTAGAAAAATATCTTTTTTTATTATTATTAAAATAGGAGTATGCGATACAACCAGAGTAAAATGATTATGATCAAATATAATAAGATGTGATGTTAGAGTTATTACAAATACTTTTTTCTTATTTATTTTATGATTATAGAAGGCGTCAATTTGAAATTGAAAATCCATGGAAAGTAACCACTATACTTAAAAATACAATCATTCAACCACTTGAGTTAAATGCGATAGCACAACAGCATTATTTGAAAGCAAAGCGTCAACCATTTCATCTTAATATTATGATAGTTGGTAAAAGTTTTAATTTTAATTTTTATAAAATAAAAAGAGTAGAAATAAATAAAATTTTTTATATTAATTTAGGTGAACCCGGCCTTGGAAAGTCAACATTTATCAATTCTTTATTTCAAACAGATGTTTATAAGCGATCAATAAGAATAGTTGAACCTCGTTTGGACAATGGCTCTACTATTGAAAATATAACTTATGGTAATGATAAATTTATTTTTTTTATTTTTATTTTTATTTTTTAATTTTGTTATTATCTATCAATGGCTGGTTATAGATTTTAGTATTCTTTTTTTTATTAATGGTTATTTATAGAATTAATAGAGAATGGAATGAAAATGTTGCTAACCATTACTGATTCACCTGGTTTTGGCGTTAAGTTCAATCGATCAAAAGAGTAATTATTTATTATTATTTTTTTATATAAAAAAAGATCATCTCCTTTTAGTAAAAGTATATATATATATATAGAGTGATTCATATATTTTATTTCTAGCTTGGAACCTATTGTTAGATATATTGATGATCAATATGAAAATTATTATGAAAAAGAAAATAAAGTTCAGAATAGAAAACCAATTCATGATACTCGTATACATTTGTGCTTTTATTTCATAAATCCTACTGGTCATAAGCAAGTTACTTTTTTTTATTTAAAAATAAATTTAAGCAAAATAGCAATATATTAAACTTATGAAAAACTACAATCATTTTTTTAGTTTGAAAGAACTAGATATCCTTACTTTAAAAGAACTTTCTTCAAGAGTTAATTTAATTCCTCTAATTGCTAAAGCCGATTCCTTTACTAATCTAGAAAAGATCAAATTTAAAGCAATGGTAGTTATTTTTAATATATATATATGTATATATATATGTATATAATATTAATTTTTATTCTTTTTATTTGAATTTTTGAAGATTTTAGAAGATTTCAAAAAATATAATATTTCTGTTTATCCGTTGGATTATGCTGGAAGCGATTATCCAAAGGAAATCTATGAAGTGTGTATTTGCTTTAAAAAATAATGATAATAATGATAACTGTTTTTATATCGTATTCATTTTCTAATAATTTTTTAAAATTAATAGCGCATTCCATTTTGTATAATTGGTAGTGACGAATTTATAAACTTGAATGGACAACAAATTCGTGGCCGTCAATATCCATGGGGAATTGTTGAAGTGGAAAATCCTAAACATTCTGATTTTATTTACTTACGAAAAATGTTAATGGAGTATTTATTAGCCGATTTACAAGAATGGACTCATCATGAACATTATCATAATTATCGAGCTAAAAAATTATTGAAGGGTAATGCATGTAGATCAGAATCGCTTTTACTTTGTGATAGTGACTATGATAAACGTGTTAAAAATTTAAAAACAACTTTATTATATGATCTATCTGGAAAAGAAGAAAAAATACAACGCCAATTAGCTGATAAAGTTTGGCAATCTGAAAATCGATTTCGTCAATGGGAAGAAGAGGTAAATAATAACTAAAAAAATTGGTAAAAATGCAAAGTAATAATAAATATATAAATGTATAATATTAATCATCAATTGTAATATGATTATATAGATAAATAAAAAAAGAGAACAGCTAAATAAGGAGTTAGAAAATCAACGCCTATTACTTGAACAAACACACTTACAGTTGAAGCAAGAAGAAAGTTATAGGAAACAATGGTAATAAAATATTATTTTAAAATAATAATAATAACATAGTAATCATAATAAAGTCTTTATTCATTTATTCGTTTTTTTTTTTAAAATAGGAATTCGAAAAAAATAAAATAATCTAATAGCCATTTCATTAATGATCCAGTGGTCTAAAAAATAGTAATAATAATAATAATGATAAATAATAGATCGGCCCATTACTTTTTTTTTTTATCATATATATATATTTTGAATAATAAAAAAAAAATATGATATATTACCTGTTAAATCCACCACGTCTATTCATATATTGTCGATATTTCATTGGTTTTTTCACATTAGCTCCAGAGACATCAGCACCTACTACCTTTTTGTTTTTCGTTGTATCAAATCCACTAAATCCCATTAATTTCATCATTCTAGTTTCATCATCATCATCATCTTGTATTTCCTTTTCTTTATCCACGGAAGGTGATCGATCTTTATTTTTATGCGACTCTTTTCTATTATTTGACCTATTACATTTTATCTATTAATATAAATGATATCCCGATAAACTTTTGTTCTTTCTTTCTTTCTATTATATTATACTTTATATTTTACCTTCTAGGACTACGTGAACGTCTATGACGAGATCTTGAACGAGAGCGGCTTGAAGAACGGCGACGTCTATAATCTTTTTATATATATATATTTATATTTTTATATATAATCTATTATTAATTGTATGTTTAAATAAGACTGAAATACTAATTATATATTATCATTATTATTATTATTTTACTTTTACCTTCTATACTATCATCACGCCTTCTTGAATGTCTGTCAGAACTTCTTTTTCTCCTTGGTGATGGTGATCGACTATGTTTTCTTTTACTACTTCTATGTCTGTATGGTGAAGGTGAGCGTGATCGGTCGGGATCATCGAGATCTTTATATTTATTTCGCTTTGGAGGTGTAGGTGAACGAGATAAATCTCTGTGTCTACTACGTCTTGGTGGTGTAGGTGAACGTGGCATTAATAATATACAGACAAGAAAAAAAAAAAGTTAGAAACAAGTTTTTTAAAAAAAAATTGGGAAATAAAAAATTCATGGCGGTGTTTAGAAATTATTCCATATATAAAAATTAAACCAATGAAATTTAAAATAGCCTTGTTTTTTTCCTCAACTCTTTTTTTTTTCCTTCTTTCACTTTTTTTTTAATAATAATAAAAAACTAATCAGTTATATTTAAGTACTATTACATAAATTTACATTATATATGTCTTTTGCTGGTTATCTTTTTGGTAACGTTGATGAACATGGTCAGCTCGATACTGATTTAGACGATGTATGAACAACAACAATAATAATAATAATAATAAAAATTAAATGCAGGATAATAGCCGATGTCAAAAAGCCTTTATTTTTTACTATGTTTATTCTGTCAAATCTATAATTAGAAATACAAATGCCCATTACTCATTACCTTTTCTTCCTCTCTCATTCTTTCTTTCTTTTTCTCTCTCTTTTTTTTTTTTCCTTCTATTATATTTCTATTTTTATTTTTACTATTCGTATAGGATTTAAGAGAATCGTTACAACATGTAGATTCAGGCGTCATATCAAAAATTTTTAATAGCGATACATTAAATCTTGGTGGAGGGGAGCAATCATTAAACGTTGATATGGACGAAGATCAAGACGATGAGGACGATGATATGATGGATAGTAGTCAAGCTTTAGCACAAAGAATTCCTACTGTTCATTCGTCAGATGCTATTGATTATTCAGATTTTGATGAAACAGTACCAGATGATCCAATGTTTTCAGATAAATATTATCGACGAGGAATGGGTATCGTAAAACAAAACTCTACTTTGCAACGATCTCGACTCAGCTTAGTAAGTGATAATTATGAAGAAGAAGACGAAGAAGAAGACGAGGAACATAGTAGTCCAGCATCTTTACCAGCTCCTCCGTCATCTTTACATACTCCTCCGTCTTTACAATCATCACAACTGACATCAGCATTAATATTCACTCCTAAATCAATACCATCATTTCCTACCGACACAACACAAAAAGCTGACCAATTGTTACCAAAAGTAAATATAAAAGAATTATTTCCAGGATTTGAAAAAGGCAAAGTCTTAAAGTTTTCAGATCTTTTTAATACAAAAATTAAACGCCCACCTAAACTTCATCCAGATAAAAAAAGTAATTCATGCAATATTATTATTATGATCTCAAAAAAAAAAGAAAAGAAAAAAAAGCACCCGATATGATTATATATAATATACTTACGATTTATTTATATATCTATTTACTCAATATAACTGTTGATTAGTAATATTTAATGAAGGAATGGAATATGAAATTAATCGTGATGAACAAGCAATATTTAATCGTACATCTAAAGCAGAAAGATTAAGATGGAGAATGGAACAATTATCAACTACAAAAAAAAGGAAATTGGATATAGAAGCAATTCAAGATCATTATTCAAGGGTTGATGAAGATGATGATTTATCTACTCATGGGTCAGACGAAGAATTGAATATAGTAATTATTAAATAATGATAATCTTAATAGTACAAACTTATTCATATTATTTATCACTAATATATAAAAAAAATGTATTATTTGTATTATTACTAACTATTATTATTGTTGTTTAGGAAAAATTTAAAAATGGTCTTTCTCAAATGATTGAAAATGATAAATTGTATCATTCTGTTGTGCTAGAACCATGGGAAGAGCAAATATATTGGGGTTCAGATGAAGAAGAAAATCTTTTTAGGTAGCTATTAACATATGCAAAAGAAAAGAAGAAAGGGAAAGGAAAAAAGACAAGAAAACTGTAACTATACTTCATGTATGTCTATTTCTAATTTTTACAACATTTTTTTTTTTTAATTACTATTTAGAGTTGAAAATGAACTTAAGCATAAGGTGGAATTTAAGCATATAAATAAAGAGCTTGAAGAAGGGAATTGGATATCAGCTGTTCAATGGGACCGTGAAAAAATAGATGAAAACTTTATGAAAATCAACCTAGACTTAAATGACCCACATATGTTATTTGACTGTGAGGAAGTGGAAGCAACTAAAGCTCAGCTCATTGTACCAAAACATGTTAAGAAGGGGAGAAAGCCAATACCTAGACCAATACCTAAAGTAACTTTCTATCCATATTTAATGATCCATATATGTAAAATTATAAACTAATTTTTATATTTTTTTTTTTTCGTTCCTTCAGGTACCAATTGTTTATAATACTGACACTGAACCACATAGCAAATTACCATTAAACAGGTTTAACCTTTCAAATGACAAATTTTATGATTCACATTATATTGGACGTCTGGTACGTGTACGGCAAACTCTGGGTGAACTGGAAGTATCTCATTCTTTACCTGCATTAAAGCTTCATCCTGCATTGGTAAATTATCATTTATATAAAGCAAATTTATATATTTCAAATATTTTCGAGCTGTACACTTTTTTTAATAATTAATCCTTTATTATTATTATTATTATTATTACTGTTTTATAAATGAACTTTAGTATAAAACAAAATTATCTAAGACCGAGTTACGATCTTTCCATCGACCATTACTTCAACCACCAATTGGAACTGATATACAGTTCTCTAGAGTTAAAGCAACTAAAAGAAAGAAGAAGGACAAGAAGAAACCATCGTCTGAATTTATGCGTACTACAAAAGATTTATCATTGAAGGACACTTCATCGTTTGTACTATTAGAATATTCCGAAGAAAATCCACCTATTATATCTAATGCTGGCATGGGATCATTAATCATTAATTATTATCGAAAAACTGAACCTAAAGATGAATATGTACCTAATGTAAGATAATAGTATATATAAAAAAGATAATATATATATTTATATGTATACATGTATAGTACTTAAACTTGTGCATATTTTTTCCTTTTCTTTTCTATTTTTTTTAAATATATTTAGAATGATATTGGTGAGCCATTTGTCTTGGATATTGAAGATACATCACCATTTATGACATTTGGTAACGTTGAACCTGGTCAGAATATTACAGTATTATACAATAATCTTATTCGAGCACCTCTATTTAGACATCAAGTAAAGCATACTGACTTTTTATTAGTGAAAAGTACTTATAAGGGTGCTGTCAAATATTATATCCGTGAAATTCCTGCAATCTATGTAATAGGTCAGACCTACCCTGTACAAGAAGTACCTGGACCACATTCTAGAAAAGTAACCACCACAGTAAAAAACCGACTCCAAGTAGTAGCTTATCGTATTATTAAGAGCAATCCTCAACATCGATTAAAAATGAGTAAGCTGGCACAGCGATTCCCCGAATATTCAGACATTCAAATTCGTCAACGATTAAAAGAATTTTTGGAATTTCATCGTAGAAGTAAAGATGGTGGTGGAGGATATTGGAAACCAAGAGGTAATGGAATTCCTCCTGACGAAGAAGAATTAAGAAAAATGGCATCTCCTGAAATGGTTTGTTTATATGAAAGTATGCTTGTTGGAGAAAGACATTTACAAGATCTCGGCTATGGTGACGTGAACGATGAAGATGAAGGCGGTGATGGAGGTGATTCAAAATTGGAAACAGAGCAACAGCTGGCTCCTTGGTTTTCAACTCGTAACTTTATTAACGCAAGTCAAGGAAAAGCTATGTTGAAATTATATGGTGCTGGTGATCCTACTGGTCGTGGTGAAGGGTTTAGTTTTATTCGTGTTTCAATGAAAGATATATTTTTACGTGCTGGTGAATCTGCTGAAGAAAAATTAGGTAAATTATAATTTATATTAATGTAGTTTTATAAGTATAATTTTTTTTTACTATCATTTTACTCATCGACTTTTTTTCTTTTTTATTTTTTTATTATTATATGTATATTATAGCACAAATCGAAGCTCGCCCTAAAAGTGCTCACAGATATAACGTAGCTGAACAGCAACAAATTTATCGTGAAGAAGTAATTTAAATTTTTTTTTTAAAAAAAAGAGCTGATAGATAAAAGTATAAATTAATATACTGATTATATATACTGATTATATATATTTATATTTATGTACACAGATCGCTAGAATATGGAAAGCTCAGTTAGATTCTTTACAAAATCCGGAAGAACCTACTTTATCTGATCATGAAGAAGAACGTGATGTTGATGATCTTGACGCTCAAAGTCCATATATGGTAATGAAATGCAAAATATATTTTAATATTATATACTATTGTAAAGTTTTTTTTAATACATAAATTAAAAAAGAATATTAACTAATTTTTTTATTTTATTTTATTTATTTCTATTTTATATATTTATGTAGTCACCATTACCAGGGACTCCATCTTATCGTCGATATGATCGCGCAGTTTCAGAAATGGATGATGATGATATCTCTGTTACTGGTAGTGTCAGTTCGCATATAAATAATCCTAACAAACATTTGATAATTCGTCGATTAATGAAACAATCTGATGGTGAAAAAGTATGGCAACAAGAAATTATAAGAGATCCTGTAGTTATCAAATCTTATTTAAGTCAAAGACGAATGATTGAAGAAGAACTTTCAAAGTAAGTATTTTTTTCGTTTCGAAAATAAAATAAAAATAGTATGTTAAATTATTTTGATTTTTAACTAACATATATTTCAATTTCAATCATAACCTACCAGTACTGAAGGCTTGGACTCTACAGATGATGGTGAGAATAATTCTCGAATGAAAAAGCGAGTTCAAGATCAATTGGCTAAATTGAAAAAGAGCGCTGAAAGACGTCGTCAAAGGCAACTTACTAAACAAGCTGGATTAGCTGAAAATCCTGTACTAGGTTTAATCCGTGGAAAACGAAGTGAAGGAGCAATGGTAAATCAATATAGTGACAAAATAATAATATGAGTAATATAATAACGACGAGAGCAATAGAAGCAAAAGGGTAGTTGTACTGATTTTATTTTTATTTTTTATTTCTTATTTTAGCGCCGTTGTGGTAATTGTGGTCAGCTTGGTCATATGAAAACAAATAAGAATTGTCCAATGTTTTATATAGTTAATAGCCAACAAAATAACAATAACAATAATAATCCTGATGGTAACACACCTCAAGATGCAACTCCAAAAACTCCTGCATCGCCATCAATTACTGAACAACTCTAGTATGATATTATAAATATGGAGCACGTTTAATATATGTATTATTCATTTTTATCAATTAATAATAGCAAAAGAAAAAAAAGAATAGAGCTTTACTAAATAATAACTATTGTACATAAATATCATTTAAAAATTATATAAAAAAGCTATATATATATATTAAAAAAATTATAATAAAGCACCTTTTCCCCATAGTACATTTTTTTCAAGTGAAAAAATTAAATACAGTTTGATGTTTAATATGCATAATTTTTTTTTGCGTTTGATTTTATTAAGAAAATAAAAGTTTTTTAATACAATTTTTTTTATAAACTACTAGGATTTCGTGATTATTTAGAATAAAGTACTAACAAATATACCTTTTTTTTTTTAAAAAAAAATAATCCCGAGATAATATCCTGAAGATATAGTTTATATTTAAACTATTTGAAGAGATTTTCTTGGAATTTTTATAAAATAAAAATTCCAAAAATAACACTAATCTATTATATATATTCTAGATCTCAAATTGTAGGATACAACTAATAAACAAGATTAAATTTAACTGGTTTATGTATGAATGATCTTTTTTTATATTATATTCAATAAATAAAGAAATAATCACTTATGTAGTTATAATTTACTATATACATTTTATTTTTTTATTAAATAAATAAATAAATAAAAAAATTATTTTGATAAGCTAGAATCCAAAATCCAATTTTTTAATATATATACATATATATACATATATATGTATATCGAGTATGTATTTAATTGTTTTATGTATTTAGTGACATGATTTCTTCATACATTTTTAATAATAATTTCCAATCACTAATCATTTGTCCAACAGCATAACGATACGTCCAAGATCTTAAATCCACTACCTTTTCATTGATATAATTTAACGATTGTTGACCTGTTAAGAGCTGTATTTTACTTATTGAAGTAGCAGAAGTTTCAGATATTAAATAAAGGGTTGGGAGTTGATATTGTTGCTGTAATGAAGGTCGACCAGATTCAGATTGTCTTTGCTGTTGCTGTTGTTGCGCAGAGTGAGGAGATAATGTTGCATAATTATAATTATAATTATTATTACTATTATCTAATTTTATATTTTCAGATGAGGTTATATTTGATTCAAGTGGTGGTATATTTTTTATTATTGAGGGAGATAATGGAGATGATTGTTGTTGTTGGTGATGGTCGGAGTAAGTACTATTTCTAAATGATGAATCTAAGTTAATTTCAACAGAGGTATGATTGGTATAATAAAATGGTGATGAAGGATGCCATTTTTCTCTTATTTTTGCATTGTGTCCCCAGCTTTTCCATTTAGATATATTATTATTATTATTATTATTACTGTTAGAGGATTGTGTTAAAATAGGTGACTTAGTGGATGGGGTCGTTACATAAGGTGATGATACTAAAGCTGATGATGTATATTCCAATAATTTTTCATGTACAAAAGAGTTAAGTAATAAAATTAATGGTGTTTTATAGTACATAATAAATTCTAGGAAACGCCAAGAAGCAAAATCAAATATAACATGAACGGACGGAGGAGGAGTGTTATTATTATTACTATTATTACTAGTGTTCATACCAGGTGACCTAATACTCGAAAAGGGAGAACCGAAATGATTTCCATGTGGCAATGGTGAAGGAATACCTGTTATAGGCGTAGAGAGAGCTGATTTTGATCTTGATTTAGCCAATTTAAGGTAATAATCACTGAATATCATTGCATCTTTTATAAAGTATGCCAACTTTGTCCACAAGCCATTAATTTTATCAAATGATTTGCCAGCACGAATAATAATAATTTTCATAGCATCCAAACTTAAAGCCAAAAGTAGAATATTTGATGAAGTTGTTCTTAATTTATTTATCTTGCTATTATCTTGTTCTGATCCATCCATTGTAACGCTAATTTCTTGTTCTAAAGCTTCATTTGTATCTCCAGTTGCTATATTACTCATGTTTCCATTGCTGCTGCTATGATTAATATTATTATTATTGAATTTCATACTTGCAATTGTTGTCTGAGAAAATATATTATGCGATGGTTTATATTTTTCAAAATAATCTTGATTTGATGCTTTCATGACATAGCCCAATAAACGTAGCCACTGATTGGTTGGGTCTCTTCGAAATCTAGTATCAACAACTAGAGTACGGCCATTTTGTAAAGAAAACTGAAGACATAGGGGAATGATGATTTTGCCCATCAAGAGAGCTGTAGGAGGTAAAGATTCAATTTCGGATAGTGTATCGAGAGGTGAGTTTTCCATCATGATTAATAATAACTCCACCATTGCATTACAAAACCTTTCATAAATAATTTTGTCATCTGAAAATTCTTGACTTCCGCTATTTACAAGTGATAATCCAAGTGATATAAATTTATCTTTTATCAACAAGGCAATTTCGTTCATTTGGAATGATTTTCTTTGCCCATTTTTTAATATGATAGCCAAACCTTGATAGAGTCCACTTCCATCTAAAACAGTATGCTGACCATGCCACTGTGTATATATATGCTGAAGTGTCTTTTTAAGAGATTTAGTATAATTACGTGCCCCATTCATAGATTGAATTGCATCTGTTATATAATTTTTCATCCATATTGTAGATTTCTTTTTCCCACCAATTGCACCTGTTTCACGTAAAACAATTCGTATGATTTGACCCATCTTTTCATGGTTTAATTCTGAAAGTGAACCACCAAGTTTAAAATATTGCTGAATAAGTTTAACAAAATCCATTTTGATTTTAATGCGATCATTTTGTTGCCAATGTTTTCCATACATATGTTGTTGCTGTTGTTGAAATGTTGAACCTATCCCTTGTTGATGATTATTCATACTATTATCCATAAGCGATTCGTTTTGATTATGATTATGATTATTGTTATTGTCATTCATAAAATCAATATTAATTTCTGTTGATGATGCTGATGATGTTGAATGTTCTGTAGTTGGAGTGTGTTCATATGTTGGCGTGGCATTTTTACTAAATTTCATAAAAACATCTACTAAAGCCGCCATTCCTTCATCTATCAATGGAATTAAATCTGGTAATTGATAAAACCGTGTTAACATAAGATGTAATACATTGATAAACTGTTCAGCACGTACAGAACCAGGGTCATAAGCAATGATAGTAAGGAACAGTTTGATAAAGTTAGATAAGGAAAATGGACGGTTATTATAATTGTTGATCACTAATGGAGCAATAGGAGCTGTTACACTGCGGGCTAAAGGTTTTAGGATGGATGTTGATAATGGCATCGTCATAGGACTGCTAACTACATCGATACGTTCTTGTATGCTACGTTCGTGATCATCTAACTCAATCTGTAATTGAAGTCCAAGTACATCAGAGGTGGCACCTAGTTGTGGTGGATTATGCATTGCTGTCATTAAAGAGAATAAATTGTCAATCATCCAATTCCCAAGGGTTGTAGAACGATTATATGCTTTTAATGTTAAAGGAACAAGTGATCCAAGCATTTGGAATATAAATGAATCTTCATGTACAGGATAAAACCGACACCAAGCGAATGTAATAGCTGATCGAATGGGAGGTATATGTTCTGTTTGGCAATATACTTTAAAAAGAGCAGGTAAAAAAATCCCATAACCATAGTTTGATGAAAACATCCGTTTAAATTTGGTAACAACGCGTGTATAAAGAATGAGCGCTTGACTAATAATTCCATAATCATTACTGTGTTTTGTAATAATATCATTTACACCACTGAGAATTTGTTCTAATTCATTTCGATCATTGTAGTTTTTATTTAATCCATTTAATAAAGTATCAATAAATCGTAACCAAACACGAGCTCTTAATAATGAAAGTAGTTCTGTATCTTCTTGTTCTTGACTTGGCCGTGGTTTTATTTTTAATTGAGGGTGATTGGTTAAATAATTTTTGTTACAGGTTATATAATGGATATCAGGATACCATGATGATGTATTAATACCGCTGACAGTGTTGTATTGATTATTATCCAAAGTTGGCATAGGTTCATAATTTTGAAATGTTTTTTTGATAGCATACACTTCACGCGGGTAGCGAGTCAGAAGGTTGGTTAAGAATTGAATGTGGCTAATACGTAGCATGGCTACACCAAAAATATCATCAGGTATAACTAATATTTTAAATGAAGTCTGTTGGTTCGTAAGGTGTCTTGGAAACATTGATATAGGCTGTTCGTGTAGAAACCAAAATCGGCCAGTACTTGAAAGTAATGTTTCGATTTTATTTTTTCTAAGATCACGGACCGATAATTCGTTTGTTGATAATACAAGTTGAGTAATGATGGGATGAATTATTGTCATTAATGCAAAGCCATTTTTCTTATTTTCACGTGTAAGCCATTTTAACATTCCAGTAAGATGATTAAATAATATATGAGTAAATCCAGGCGGTAATTTAGATTGCATATTAACTAAATAAGCAAGTCGTGTTAATGCATCGCGTTGAATCGTAAAATCATTTTTTCCAAGATCGTATAAAAATCCACGTAAGAACAGATCAGGATCATCACATAAATATTTTTCTATGAGTTCGTAAAGATTATTTGATGGCCCACCGTAATCATCGAAAAGTGCATCAATCATACAGACAAATGATAATGTATTCATTGTTGGAACCATTGTTAATCGTTTACGTCTTGAAATAATCTTACTGATTTGTGTTGTTGATTTTGTTTCATCAGGGTTGGTATCTTTTATTTGGTCCGATTCTTCATCCAAATAGAGTGGTGGCAACAATGTCAAAGGGGTCAATACTTTTTTAAGTGCTTCATATTCTTCACCTTTATCATCTTCGTCCCAACCAAGTTCCTGAATTTGTCTTTTCAGTTCAATAGGAAAATTGCTAGCGTTTTTTAATTTAGACATCCACCTGGGTTCATCCATTGTAAACTTATTACTTCCTAAATCTGTTGGTACAAAAGATGCCGACAAACCACCATCACCACGAAATGGTCTTCTTTTCGATGATACTAATATGTAATCTTGTGCAAGAATGTTAAATCGGAAAGCACATAAAGAAGCATGTTTCAATATAACTTCCATTCGTTGTGTTAAATCGTCACTATAAAAAAATAAAATTATAAAATGGGATAAAATAAAAATAATGAGAATTAGTAACTATTTATTTGCTAAATAATAATAATGATAATAATAATAATGCTATTATTATTGTCAATATTTAATTTTATCCATGGATGTCTTATATTCATTATGAGCTTACCTATAAAAATCATGTGATATGATATCTACAACCAATTTAGGAATTTTTTCACCACATTGCATGAATAAAAAGGCTGCAGGAACAAAGATATGAGGATTTTCAGCATTTAAATAATGATCCCAAAGTGGACGAGCTAATTTTGTAAATTCGACAGGTGTTAAAGTTGTAAACACAGCAACCAACAATGCAAAAACAGCAGCAAAATGATCTTGATTGATTTTAAGAAGTTCTTCCAATCGCCCTTTGGATAATTCTGAAGCAGGCGCCATACTTTTATGATAAACACTTTTTTGTAAAGCAGGAGGAGCAAGTTCTAGACTAGAAGCAGCTTGTTTGCCAATAGGATATACCATTGAAATGATTAATTGTCTTTTAATGCGATGTGATAATGGGTTGTTCAGAATGTATGTATGCATTTCTTCTATAGTCATATTATCTTTAGGTATCAATGTCATTGGTCGTTCCCCACCATATTCTATGTGTTCACTTGATTCAAATTCTAGTTGCTCTAACGTTGCACCATAAACCATACCTATTCTTTCAAACATCGATGTCACATCATCCAACATAGAAAGATGAATAATAGGTAAAGTAGATGTTTCAGTGGTTATTTGCGTACCAGAATTTGTTGGCAATAATGAATCTGTGCTTTTTTGAAATGTATTTGGTGATGGTTGTTGTTGATTTTGCTTCTGCTGCTGTTGCTGTTGGTAATAAGAAATATTCCCAACTGATTGTGTAGCCCAATGTATTGCGCGAGTCAGCCAGCCAGGTCTATGTGTGGTGTTACAAAAGAATCGTAGGTCAAGTAAAATATTACAAAAAATGACCCGTAATGGCATAGGGATTAAAACTATTTTTTCTTTTGCTGTCATAAATACTGCTAGTCGACGTTCAAGGTCAATTAAAAACTTTTTTGCAATTTCATCTTCTTCCATATTCCTCATAGGGTTTTGCTGTAAGTGGCGAAGTTCACGTATTGCCCATAAAAACTCTGTAGCTATAACACATTGTCCTAATGTTGTTGTCCCCCATTTTATTTCATTTGGATCGTTGTAGATTAAATGCTTCACTCCAAAATCATTTGACGATCGAAAATTCTTATTCTTATTATTATTAATATCACTGAGAAGTAAAACGTTTATCATTTCTGCATCTTGCATCCATAGTTGTACACCAGTCATGTACCGTCTAAGGCAGGATATAAGTGTTAATAAAGAAGTCACTTTTGTATGATCATCTGAAGCTACACAGGCCACAACGGGTTTATAAAAATAGGTTCTATAAGATTGTGCTAATTTTAAAAGTAGGCGACAAAGGGAAGGGAAAGGTGCAGGATAGGTTGATACAAGGCGATTAAATAAAGTTGGAAGTGTTTTTTTAACAATTTCATCGCTGATCATATTGCTATCCAAATAAAAGGCTAAATTTTCATAAATAATCATCATACGTTCGCCTGCAGAATCTTCTAATAGTGCAACTGTATTTAATATGATGTGTTCGCTGTGTCCGGCTAACCAAAAATTCACTACATTTGTTTTAATTTCATTTATTGTATTTATTAAAGTAGTTGTTGATGGTGATGACGCCAGAGAAATATTACCATCTGGGGAGTCTATAATATCTTTTTCCATACTGCTACGAGAGTCTAAAAATGGTGATAATGGATGTTTTGATTGTCTTGATAAATCTTTAAGAAGGGTAATCGACATTATTGACATTAATGCATTTGTAATATTTAAAACAATAGCATTTTGAATTTCACCTTCGTTTTTTATTAATTTATCTTGAATTAGCTCTGAGAATAGTAGTTTTTCTTGTATAATATTCCATATTAAAAGTACTGTTGATTGTGGATGAGAAAGGTCTTCGATAGTTCCAATCAAAAATTTTTCAATAGCTATATATATTTAAAAAAAAGAAGTTTAAATATCAAAAAGATATCATAAAATTAATCTTTTTATATTATATTGAATTATTTGTACCTAGCTCAGATAAGTCAAAGATCACTATCATGTAAGCTGGAAGAGTATCAGGAGTAGGGTCTATCCAGTATCTCTAAAAAAATGAAAATAAAAGGAAAACAATAAAAAAAAAGATAAGCAAAAGGAATCATATTATACATACATACATATGTATGTATGTTAATATACTTTGAATATCTCCCTTACATTGATTAACATTTGCAATAATAATTTGTCACGAATACTTTCAATTGGTTTAGTTTGTGGTGGAGGCTGTTTATCTTTATAAGGGTCTTGTTCATTATAACTTCCAGCCATTATTGTTTTGATGATCCCTTCTAGTACACAAAATTTAGCTATTGAAACAGGTATAGTTGATGGCGACGAATGATCGTCGTTTTTATAATAATAGCGATCCCAAAAGTTGCCCAATAATGGTATAATATCTCCATTTGATAATTTGTCCATTAAATTTAAAATACCGTTAAAAATAGTGTCTGTGTTGATTTGGCCTGATAAAAGGTGAATGTGCGAATTCTGTGAGATATGACTAACTAGTGCTTCAATAAGTGCGTATAATATTGTATGGACAGCAGATGGAGTAGATGGAAGGTGAGTTGTATTATCTGAATGTTGTACTAATAGCTTTTTAATAGTTATTAAGACACGTTCCTATCATATAAATAAATTATATATGTAAATCAGCAAAAAATTCAAAAAATTGTTTATGCATATTTTTGAGTTTAAACTTACTTTCAATTCAATATCATTTACTACAAGCAATCTACAACAAAACAATAGTTGTTCAAATTTTTCCTAAAATAAAAGAGTAATGATAGAAATGATTAATGTATAAATAATATCAATTTTGAAGTAATACCTGTTATAAAATTAGGGTATTTACTTACTGTTGAATCAAAGTGTTGAAAGCGGTCGCATATGTAATCAAAAATATCCAGAGCTTGAATACATTTTTGAACTATAAATATATATATAAAAAAGGGAGAGAAAAAAAAATTACAGATCTGTTTTTTTATCTTTTTTAAAAAAATATATCTTTTTATACATCGAAAGTATAATTATTACCAATCAAAGGAGCTTGAAGAAAAGGAAAAGTTAACATATTTAGAACTTCAGTTAACCTAGGAAGATGAGTTGATAATTTGTGTTTCTTGATAGTTTCCAAAACAGATGACATGGCACTAGTCATTTGCTTTATATTTTCAGGAAAGATAGCACCGACATTTGATGTATTATTGTTACTGTTATTATTATTATTGAGTAACCTTTCCGGTGATATAGTACAAAAACTTGCATGTCGATTTATAGTACTGTTTTGTAATAGTATTTTTTCCAAATCTCTTTCTAAACGATAAATATCTTGTTGAACGGCTGTTGTTGCAGCATATATTTTACTAGCATCACCAAGTTGACGACCAAAATGACGACCATAGTTTGTCATACCTGCAGCTTGAGCAGCAGAGATGGTTGCAGCAATAAAATTATTTTGTACTTCTACGTGATGATTGTTATCTTGCTGAGATCGTGTAAAAGGATTAAAAAGAAGATTTCTTTGTGCAGGTCGCTGTGTAGTATTGTTGCTTATATTATTAAATGAAGTTGAAGATTTAGAAGTACCAGGTGCTCCAATATTATTATTATTATTGTTTTTAGTCGATAAAAGATTTGTGGTTGATGATTTAGTAGAAGAACTAGAACTATTATCTGATGTATGAACTACTGCTTCACGTATTTTATTCCAACGTTTTGTTGATGTTTGCCCTTCAAAAACTTTATTATCATTGTGTTCTATACTTTGTTGAGAAGATAAAGACAATGCTGTAGTTTGTAATGGTGTTTTTCCATTGGTGTATTCCCATTGATCTTCAGACATGTATATTACACTATGGTCTAAAAAAATAAAAAAGAAAGAAAAAATAAGAAAGAAAAAATAAGAAAGGAAAGATTGGAAAAAAAAGCTTTTTCAAAATTATTTTACAAAGTTTGTTTTTTATATATTTAAATATATATATATATATATAAGTACCTATTTAAATTAAATTAATACAAAGAAATACCAAAAGTATAGATCTTTGTTTTGTATGATAATATATATATATATATAATATTTTCAAGTGATTTAAAAAAGAAAGGAAAAGAGGAAAAAATTAAAAATCAAAACTCAGATTTTTTATAAATTTTTTGTAGACAAAATTTTTATTAAAAAAATATATCAAGAAATTAAAAAAAAAAAGTACTTTGACATTTATGTTGTATAATAATAATAATAATAATAGTAATAATAATAAAAATGATGATGTTTTTTTATATATATGTATTTATTTATACACCACCCCTTTTAACATTGAAGAAGTTACGTACAACAAACACTTGTAGAGCAGCCATAGCAATAATAGCAGCACTTTCTAAACTAGCAAACCAAAAGATTCTTTGTTCAGTAGAGTGAACAGTACTTGAGTTTCTGTTTTCGCGAGTACGGAAATACTTTTGGGTTCTTGCAATATTAGTTAAAGACCCGGATAAACGATATAATGATTCTTCCATGCTAGTAAGAGTCTCAGGAGATTGAGAACCTTCGGTAGCTTTAGCATAGTTTGGTCTTACTTCATGTTCTAACGTGATTTCAAAATCAACGAGTTTTTCAGCAAAAGTAGACATACCATTAGAAAAGCAAAAAGAATATTCACCTACATTGTTGGCAGTAAACACATAATCACCCTGTCTTTCACTTTCTCCACTTAAAACTACTTTATCGCGTGGATCGGTAACAGTATAATCAATATCAAAAGAACCACCAGATTGTACCTAGGATAGAAAGAAATAAAGCAAAATAAAACGAAAAAAAGAAAAAAAGAGAATATTAAAAAAAGTTGATGTATAGATGATTGAATAGTAATATAAGATGATATATAATAAACTTATTTTTTACAGCAAAATAAAAACCAATCTTCTTTCCAGGTGTATCTGCCCAAGTATAAAAACAAGCGTTTTCGTTGGCTTCCATATTATATGTTAAAGCTGTTGCATTGGCGCCAGAAGGTAAATGACAGATAGCAAAGATGGCACTTGCTAATAAAAATATATTTGTCAAACTTAATCGACTCATATTGATTTAATGAATGAATATATATTTTTTATATATAAATAAAATAAAGGAAGGAAAATAAGAAAGAAACAGAAAGAAAAAGAGGAGAAAAAAAAGGCTCAAAAATCATTTTTATTTTTTAAAAAATTGGCGGGATTTTAAAAAATAAATGATGTGGAGGATTTTTACCAGATCATTTATCATTGGCATTTTTTTAAAATAAAAATGCCCTTTTTTTTTTCAATAAAAAAATAAATGGGTTTTTTTAAAGAAAAATCAATGAACCCAACCGATTTCATGACCATTTTCCATTTGCGGTTCTAAAAATCCTCTAAAAGTCCACTCATTTTGATTAAAAGTAGTCCATCGAGCTCCATAGCCATTAATTTCTCGTATTTCATATACTATTTCATCATGCTATAATAAAATTAAATTAAATAAAATAAAAAATGCATAAAAATAAATTAGTCATTAATAATAATAATAATAAAAAATTATGCTTATGTATAATTCTACATTAGACTTACAGGCAAAGAGTGCATATTTATCCATACTGCATTTGTCATGATACGAAATAAAACTTTAACAGCATATAGGTTTTTTGTTGAATCACCTATACTTGAAAAAATATAAAAGTAAAAAAAATATAAAATAATCAATATAATGGTTTAAAATCATTCATTATTGTTATTGTTATTAGTACTTTACTTCCGGTACAATTTCCCCAAAATCCAGTTTCACGATCTCTATGCCAATGTTTACTTAATGCCTTAGCTCCATTTGTAAGTGTGTGAGGTTGTTGTTTTTTTCCTTTTGTATTTTGCTTTTTATAAATCGTTGTAAAAGCGATCATACATTCATTTAAACTTGGTGGCATAATACTGAATTTTTTTGTCCCTGTTGTACAACGCATTCTTAACCAAATTCTCCATTCATCAACTGTCAAATCCTATTTTATTTAAAAAATAATTTAGTAAATAAATAATATTGAAATAGTATTATATATATATTATTTACTTTGAATAAAAAAGTTTCCAAAGAGGACCATTTATCATCTGTGTTTAAAGCTAATTGGAAACTGTGTTCTATTTCATTTAATCTAAAATAGTGTTATAGTAATAGTAATAATAGTTATAATAATAATAATAATAACAAAGAGCAATGTAATATATAAATAAATACAAGTATATTTATTCAAAAAATCCATCCTTAAAAAAATATCATATATTACCTATCAATGTTATTCGTTTTGAGTAAATTCAATGGATTATCCAATAATACTTTGGGAAGTTTACCATTGTGATTATGAGTATATTCTAGAGTATTTGACATAGCCACATAATAAGGGCGTTGGATAGCCCCAGCGGCGAAAATACCATTATTTTTTATTTTTTCATTTATCATTTCTTGTAAAATATCAAAAGAAGGTTGATCAACCGAAGCTGACTTTTTTTAGTATGTAGGTTAATAAATAATAATAGTAATAGTAAAACTGGAATATGTGTATTTATATATTTTGGAAAAAGCTAATATACAAATTACCGTTTTAGGATCATATTCTTGCAACATTCCCTTACATATTAAATGCCATTCACTTTCTATGTCATTTGTTTTTAGAAGTAGTAAATTATGAAGCCAAGTTTCAATATTCATAGTATTTTAAGTAAGTAAAAAAAAAGAGAGGGACAGCGAGAGGAAGAGAGAAAAAAAAGAAATTCTTCAGGCACGGTTAAATTATATTCTGACTTTGAATTTCATTTTAGAATTTTGAAATTTAAAAAAAAATTTAAATTTAAATTTCTTTTCTTCTCTTATTTCTTTTTATAACCTTTTTTTTTTTTATTTATATTTTTATTGTTTCTACAACTCTATATTATCTAAATCATGTCAAAGTTCGGTACCGATGAAAAACCAATCGATACTTCATACTATGAATTATTAAGTGTCCCTATTGATGCTGATGCAACTCAAATAAAGAAAGCCTTTAGGTAATTCGTCAAATAATAATAATAATAATAATAATAAAGATAATAATAGTAATAATAATATTAATATGATAATAGTAATAAAAAGATTTAATTTACTAAAGATAACATTTATATTCTTTTTTTTATATTTTTATTTTTTTAGAAAACTTGCTATTGTAAAGTATTTTGAAATAACTATATAAACAAAAGCTATAGTATATATTATAATCACATAATACTGAGCTATATATATTTTAAAAAAATAGGTTTATCACCCTGATAAAAATCAATCTGAAGGTGCCGAAGAAAAAGTAAAGTATACATAAATATTATCCTATATAAACATATATATACATGTACATATTTATGGATTCAATTAAAAAATAAACATATATATATGTACAATTCGTTATTTTAGTTTAAAGAAATATCAGAAGCTTACCAAGTACTCTCTGACCCTCAGCTTCGTGCTTATTATAACAAGTATGGTAAAGATAAAGAACTTGCTCCTGAAGGCGGTTTCTCAGATCCTCGAGAATTCTTTCAACAAATGTTTGGTGGTGATGCTTTTAGAAGTAAATAAAGAAAATATAAATAAATATAAATAAACATAAAACAATGTGTTTATATAAAATATGTTTGAACTCATTAATTAATAAATATACGAACACATAAATATATATTATTATTATTATTATTATTTATGTATAGGTTTAATTGGAGATTTAGCTATGGGTGAACTTATGAATGAAAATATGGATGAAATGGTATCAACACAAGAAGGGGAAAATAATGCTGATAATGCCAAAAAACAAATGTCAAAGGAGCAGATGGAAAAAATGAAAGCAGCACAAATGGAACGGGTCAAAAAATTAGCAGAGATTTTAGAACATAAGCTCTCAATCTATTCTGAAAGTCTTTGTGATGAACAAGCCGCTTTAGCTTTTCAAGAGCAAATCACCATTGAAGCAGAGAAATTAAAAGGCGAAAGTTATGGATTAGAGCTCTTACATGCTATTGGTTATGTATATAGCAGTAAAGCAAAACATTACCTTGGTATTAAGGGTGGGGAAATGCCAAGCATTTTCCAAAATATTAAAGAAAAAAAACATATTGTCAAGGAGCTTTGGACTACCATTCGATCGGCCATGGAAATCCAACAAGCTGCCGAAATGATTGCTAAGGCTGAACAAGAAGGAATTGATGCTAGTGAAAAAATGAAATTAGAAGAAGAAGTTAGTACAAAGGTAAAAAATAACAATAAAAAATAAAATAAAGGCAAAATAAAGATAGTTATTTTAAAGATATTTTGTATCACCATAAAAATGGAAAATAAAAAATATGATATACTATGTGATCACTTATATAAATATAATCTTTTAGGCTTATAAAGCAATGTGGCAAACATCAAAATTTGAAGTAGAAGCAACCTTAAGACAAGTCTGTGATATGGTTCTTAATGATAAGGTAAAGTTTAAATTAAATTGTCTTTTTGATCCAGTGAATATATATCAATATTTATTTTTCTTTTTTTTGTTATTATTTTTTTCAAATAGAACGTACCTAGTAAAACTAGATACAAACGTGCTGAGGCTTTAAGAATGGTTGGATATATTTACAGACATGCTGAAGCTGATAAACCAGTGTCTGATATTTTGATTAAAAAGAAAAAATAATGTGCAATCTATTTGATTTTTTTTTACCCATTATATTTCCTTTCTTAATAGATATATAACAGCTTTATCCTATTTTTTACTTTTATTTTACATACATATTATTAGTATATATACTCTTATATAAGAAATCATATAATATAATTTTAATACATGCTAAGATTTTTAAAAATACAAGTTTCTTGTTTCTTAAAAATATACTTATATTCGTATATATGTATATTAATTTTATTTTATTTTATTTTATAAGCATAGATATAATAATCAAATTAATAAATTTACAAAGAATATCATTTATAATTTTTATATGGATCTAGTAAACCAATAAATGCATTTATTATTTGAAAAGGAAATCCCCCTTTTCTTAACAATCATCAATTGAATTACTAATACTTAAATGAGAATGTGTATGAAAGTTATTATTATTATAAACTGATTAATGAGAATATCCATTTTAATCTGTCATATATAATAATAATAGTTATAATAATAAACAAATAAATGAAATGAATTAATGTATAACTTTTTAAAAATAGCCCTGATTTTTTTTTTTACTCCAATTACTTATTTTGTTGTCGTACTTAATAATACACTCACTTCAGATGTTTCAATGGTGATATAGTATTATATATATATATATATATATATATAATGGATTCGTATTTATAATTCATATTTATATACTTTCTTCCCTACAATTATTACAGTATTTTACCGAATAGAGGCGAAGTTCAGTATATCCTCATATTGGCTTCATTGTTTTAAATTTTCTATATTTGATAAACTTGTTCTATATTGTATATATATTGTTTTCAAAGAAAAGAAATAAAGCGAGAATAACTAAATAAATAGTTTTATTTCATGACTATTTTTCACTTTCTTTTTTTATTGTTTATGAAGTCTGCCCTTTTCAAATTATATCGGGTTTACTTTTTTAAAAAAAATAATAATATATAAATATACATATGCTTAAGAGTAAATATATATTAATACTGATAGCGAAAATAATATATATCAATAAAAATAGTTTAATAAAGTTGTTTCTTAATAGATGATCTATTAAAATATAAAAGTATAATAAAATGAACATAATTTTAATTAAAAGTATACATACATTCACTATTTGTATATATATATATATATATATTATTTTTACTTTAATAGCGGTATGGGTGAAGATTGATAATAGTAGTAGAGTGATTGCTGGATTCAAATATAAATGTATTAAAAAAAATAATATTAGTTAAATCGCGCGGTATTTCAATTTTTTATTTTAAAAAAAAAATCATTGAAGCATAATAAAAACCTTATTTTGATAGATATTCAGGTTTATACATATTTATTAATCCTTATATTATTCAATTAAATAATAAAATAATCATAATACATATAAATATTTTACAAGATTTAGTTTCTTTATTACCATTACCATTTTATTACATTTATTGTTTTAAAGAGTTGTTTGTTTCAATAGGTCAACCTTGAGCTTAGTTTTCATTATATAACCATACGAATTTATTATTATGTCGAACAATATAGCATATTTTTTTTGTGATCATTCGATCAAATATAAATTTAGAGTTATAAAAAATATACAAATAAATAGCCTAAATAACTTGGGTACAAATATATAAAAAAGAATGGATACGTGTGAGTAAAAAAATCACATTAAATCCCAGCTATCTGGCGGGATTTTTTTCTCTTTCTTTTTTTTTCCCTTTTTCTTTCTTTCTTACATATACAGAATATATTTTTTTTAAAATAATCTATTTCTTATTTCCACTCTTTTTGATATAAATAATAATATATACTTTTATAAAAGGCGATTTAATAAATAATATATTTTTTTGGTTCTGGTATTTTGATTTAATACATTACAACAACAGTAACAACAGCAAAATCACTATTCAAGTTTACTAATTTAATACAAATAAAAAAACACGGTAAAGATGCAATAATAAAGTGATAAATACTTTCTCAACAGTTATATTTCAACATACTAATTACCCTATTTAAATCATATTATCTATTTGTATACATAAATACATACTAAATACATACGTATATATATGTATATATATATTAATGATCTACATAATCTCTCTTTCCAACTCAACTTGAAACAATAAACAAGTGTCATTTTTTATTTGGTTATCTATCAACATATTAAATATACATATATATTTATGAATCGATATTCACCTTCACCATCCATTCAATCGCTTCGTAATGGGAATATAGGTCGTGATCCTTCAACAATCAATTCAGCTTTCTCTGCTACTACTTTTGGATTTCATAACAATGGTTGTTCACCTATTAGTTATACATCATTACCACATACCACAACAGGCGAAACGATCGGTGCTTTAGTTGGTGCTTCTATAACGGTAATAGATAATACAATATATGTATTTGCCGGATTCGATCAATATACAGACGAAGTGTTCAACAAATTATATAAATTAACCTATAATGAGCATGGGGAATGCCAATGGATACGAGTAGTTTATACAAAAGGACGACCACCAGAAAAAAGAAATGATCATTCGGCTACATTATGGGGAAAGGATAAATTAGTGATTTTTGGAGGTAGTTCGGAAGAAGAAGAAGAAGGTATAGAAACATTTTATAATGGTATATCCATATTAGATCTTACTACTATGACCTGGGAGCATCCCACCACGTTTGGCTATCAGCCAATAGGACGGATTAAACATTCAGCTACTATTCATAATAATAAACTTTATATTGCCGGTGGGATATTACCAGCATCCAATGCAACTAGTCAAGGTTCTTTTCCGAATACTTTATTGATATTGGATTTAACCACTTGGGTATGGCAAGATCCTATTCCTTTTGTTAGTCGATCTCAACATATTACGTTTGTTTATAATCATCGTCTTTATCTATTTGGAGGCCTTCAAGAGGATATGACTCGATCTAATTATTTATCCTTTATTGACCTTTCCCGGTCTAACAATAATAACCACAATGGTACAGTTACACATGTCGATATTCATTCCCCATTTGCACCTTCTATAACTTCACAAAAATTCCTTCAAATATGTGGCCATCAGCTTGTTGTGGTTGTTGTTGAGACGCCTTCTTCTTTATATAATAATAGTGATCCTCCTCGCCCTCCTTCTTCTTCTTCAACTTCTTCGGCCTCTTCTACTTTTAGTGGCGTGTGGACTTTAAATTTAGAGTCAATGCAGTGGCAATATTATGGTCAACCATTTGGAACTCAATTGGGTAATCAATGGCACTGGATGAATTTTGCTATGGCTGAACATGGATCTCATTTTTATTTATTTGGTACTAATGATGAATTCCCTGATGATTATTTTTCAAAAATTTTGTGTATTGATCTAAAAGAAGTTGGTATTATTCCTATTCCTCCACCAAGACTTGGGTATGATTTATCTCATTTACTTCAATTAGAGCTCACTAAACCTGATTTTATTATACAATCATCCATTTATGAAAAAGAAAAGGAAGAAAGAGAAGACGAAGAAGATAAAGAGGGGAAAGAAATTAAAAATAGGAATAGGGATAATAGGAACGATGAAAAGGAACATGCTATTTATGTTCACCGGCTCATTTTACTTGCAAGATGGCCTTATTTTTATAAAAAACAACTGGAAATGGCCCATGGTAACCAGTTTAACCTGTTAACTCTAAATCAACCATTATCAACCTTAAAAATATTTGTGGATTATTTATATAAAGATTGTTTAGAAGAAACTATACCGATTGCCATCATATGTGACTTGCTAGTAATGGGGTATGAATATGAAATGGAACGACTGTTCGCCCTATGTCTTGAACGACTTTATCAAAATATGAATGTTAATAATGTTAGTAAAATTTACTATACAGCACATTTAACACATCAAACAAGTTTACAGCATTATTCTCTTTATTATATATTTCAACATTTTGGTGCTGTCTCCCATAGTGAAGAATTTAGAAATTTACCTCGATCTATCTTTTTTCAAATTCTTGATAAAATGCCATCCAATGCTTCGCTTGTGTCTCAGCAACATATTCATATGAATCAAATTGATATGAATCATCATGAAGATGAAAACGAAGGTGATAATCATGGCAGTGGTAATGAAATTAATAATGATCATCAGAATAATCATCATCGTATTGGATTAATGGACCATTACCATGAGTTACATAATCAAAATGGAATAACGATCGAGGAGGATGTTATGGAAACCTGAAAAAAAACACACTCAGATTGATAGCAATTCATGTAACACCTTAATCAAAAATGGAATAACAATAGATAGATGAAGATATTATTCACGGAAACTTGAACAAAAAAAAATATCATATACTTATTTGTAGCATAGTCATATATATATATATATATATATATTGTTATTATTATTATTATTATTATTATTATTATTATTATTATTACTTATAGTTTTATTAATATCGTTATTTTTTTGCGCTCGATTATTTATTTTTATTTATTTAAATAAACTGTATATAAATGTATTATTTTTTGCATAGTAAAAAATAGGAAAAGAAAGGAAGGAAAAAAAAAAACTGTGTAACGAGTAAAAATTTTTTTTTTTCCTTTACATAATGACAATAAAAAGGAAACTTTGATAAAAACAGTAATAAATATGGATTATTAAATATGGATTATCTATTTTTTTTTAATCTATTCGTTTATTTGTTTTTACTTATTTGTTTGTTTGTTATTACTAGGGTTGAAATAAATAAATAAATAAATTGGTATGGGTTATCATTTCAATACAATCAAAATTTATCACTATTGCCAACGGTTTGATTTCATTCTACTTTATTTATTATTGGATGATTCTCAAATAAACTTTTTCGATACTCTCTCTCCCCTTCTTTTTTAATAGAACAAGATCATAAATGATATAATATATAATCGAGGTAACTGAAACATTCTTATACATAATATATATATATATATATATATATATATATATATATATATATAATGGTTACAATTATAATAGTAAGGAAGGGGTTTAATTATAATAATTTTTTTTATATTAACTGTTCTTATTATTCTCTAACATTCTACCCTTATTGTATGTAATACATGTATCAGAAAATATCACTCAAATAAATAAATAGTTTTAAGGCTTAACTGATATATTAAATTATACTTTATTTTTTGTATTCATTATACTGTTTTAATTCGAATTATATTAATGATTTTGTAATAAAATTATAGTAGAAATGATAACATTTATATTATATAATCACTATCTTATATAAAAGATTTTCATGTAAAAAGGAAAAAGATGCTTCAATCCGACTACCATATGATATGGTAAATGAATTTAGCCCTTAAATGGCAATGGGTTACAGAAAAGGCTCAAGCCTTAGTTTTTTATTGGAAATTGGAAAAATTTTCATACTCCGTTTTAAAAATAAAAGATATGATTCCCATTTTTATTTTTTTTTTCTTTCGATCTTTTCTTTACCTTTCTTTTCTTTTCTTTTTCATTCTTATTTTTTAAAAAAGAAATTTTATACCATAAAAATAAAAAACTTATAAATTATTTTATATAAATACATATATATAAATACATTGAAGACTTTATTCATTTATTTATAATGGATATTCCTAACAATAATAATAATGGAAACGTACACTTAATTCCAAATATACATCCTTCTCATAGATCTCCTAACAGCGTTAGCCCGAACTATAATAATAATTATGGTACCAATATACCACCACCTTCTAATGCTGTTACTGCTGATATAGATGAATCAAATAATATGGAAGGTAACTATGGCTCCTTTTCTGAAAGAATAGGTTCTTTTGTTGGCTCTTGTGGTCGTACTTCTTATATGTATATGGCGGAAAATGTCAGTGTTCACAGTAATCCCGATTTACGCCAATATCCCACTGTAAGTTTTTTTTATCTCTCTCTAAATAAATAGCTACTAGTAATGAGAATAATAATCATTAATAATGTACTATTGTTATCATTTTGTTATATATATTTATATATAGAATGATTATGACGATGATCTTGGTTCCGTTGTATCCGATTATATACCGTAGGTTTATAAAATTTGATAAAACTTATTTAAGATTTTTATATATTTTATTTTTATTTTCGTTATCACTGACTTTTAAACCTTAATTTATACTTTTTTTTATTTTTTTTATTTTTTTTTTCATTCAGATCTAACCGAAAAAACTCAATTGGTACTTTACATGATGAGCGGACATCTTTATTAGGTTATACACAATTAGACAAGGTTCTCACGGCTACCAGTCAAAATTCTGTCATGACAGTTCTTACTGTAAATTTGTCTCATTTAAAGTCTACTTTTATACAATCTGTCTTCAATTCAATTAACATTTTAGCTGGTGTAGGGATTTTGGCTTTACCATTGGCTTTTAAGGTAAGATAAAATGAATATATATGTCTATAAATATATACCTATTAGAGAAAGAAGTGAATTATAGCATTAATTACACATTATTATTATCATTTATTTATTTATATATCTATCTCTTTATCTATTTATAAAAATGCTGATGAAAAAAATATAGTATACTGGTTGGATTATTGGAATGTCCATCTTCTTTTTCTGTTTAGGATTAACTAATTATACTGCAAAATTAGTAGGAAGATGTTTACATGCATTTCCTGATTCTCAAACTTATGGTGACATGGCCTATAATGCTTTTGGTTATAAAGGTCGTATCTTGGTGTCTGCTTTATTTATATCAGAATTAATTACTTGCAGGTAATATATATATATATATATATTATATTATATTATATATAAATTAGAGCGAAGGAAAAAAAAATAAAAATAAAGCCAATGGGAAAAAAAATATATAAATGTATATGTAATATAGATAAAGTTTATAGATCAAACTTTTTTTTTTTTTTTTACAACTCACCTTCTAATTTATTATAATTTTATTTTATAATTTTATTTCTTTTAAATCTCAGTGTTGGGTTAGTTATCTTATTATGTGATGGATTAGAATCTTTATTCCCTGATAGTCATCCTATTCTATTAAAAGTGGTAGCCTTTTCCATACTTACACCTATGTTATTTATTCCTGTCCGTCATCTTGCCTATACAAGTTTAATTGGCATCATGAGTGTCTTTTTTATTATTTTGGTACTTTTAATCGATGGCTTTTCTAAACCAGATAGTCCTGGATCTCTATTTGAAGCGGCGGTAAGAAAAAAGAAAAAAGAAAAAAATATATAAAATGATATCACATTACTTACAAAAAAAGAAAAAATAAACAGCGGGATAAATTATTTTCTTATGGTTCTAAAAGGAAATGAATATTAATTATATTCTTTTTTGAATGACTTTTTTATTTAATTCTATTTCCTTTTTTAGGATACTACTATGTTACCAATGGATTGGATGTTTGTACCAAAAAGTTTTGGTTTATTTATGGCTTGTTTTGCTGGTCATGCCGTCTTTCCTACCATATATCGTGATATGCAAAAACCTCAGCAATTTACAAGAATGGTGAACTTTACTTATTTTATTACTGCCATTGTAAGTGCCATTTAAAATGAATAATAAAATGTATATATATATATAAAGGAAGGAGAAATGAAAGAAGAAAGGAAAGAGGTATTTTTTTTTTCTCAGGAACTTATCAATGTTTATTTTTTAATTCAGATCTACTTTTTAGTTGGCTTTTGTGGATATCGTATGTTTGGTTCTGCTACAATGCAAGAGGTGATAAAATAAAAAAATCATTTGTTTATTTATTTATAAAATTAGGAAGGAAAAAAAAAAGCACCAATTATTTATTTATATTATTATTATTATTCACTCTTATAGATCACACAAAACTTAATGACAATCCCACAATACAATCCATTCATTAACCGATTAGCCGTATGGTTAATAGCTGTCAACCCTATTGCGAAATACTCATTAACTTTAAACCCTGTCAATCTTAGTTGGGAATTAGCCATCTTCCGACATGCTTATATGGAAAACGTATGTGATAAAAAACCATGGGTTGGAAAGTGTATTCGTATTTGTGGTAGGATCTTTATTAGTGCGTTTATTGTCGTCTTTGCTTATATGGTGCCTGAATTTGATCGAATCATGTCATTATTGGGTGCTTGTTTCTCATTTATTATTTGTGGTATTTTCCCTATTATTTGTTATTTGAAATTATTCAGTCAAAATTTACCTTATCATAACATGTGCTTGTTATTTGTCTTATTATTAATCTCTTTATGTTTAGCTACTTTAGGTACCGTTTGGAGTTTTATTTAAAAAAAAAAAACAAAAACAAAAACAAAACAAAAACAAAAAAGCAAAAGATAAAACAAAGTCATTCTTCTATTATTATTATTATTATTATTATTAGTATTGCTACTATTATTATACTATTGTTATTATATTTTTTTTATCATCTCTCTCTTTTATTCCTATTTACATATATATATATATATATGTATGTTTTGTATCTATAATAATTATTGCTAAAAAAACCAAAAGTTATTTTTATTACTGTTAAATAAAAGAATCAAACAACTTAAATACACTTTTTTTTAATGACTTATTCTCACAACCCTAACCTTATTTTATTAATTATTATTTTTTTGTGATTCCTATTTTTATTGTTAAACGTTCTACCGTATTTCCCATCACCATTACTATAATTATTTGTGAGATTATTTTATTGATTTAAAGTAATGGTGTTTTTTTAAAAATGATAATAATAAAAATATACATGTAAGCCTTGGTATAACTAAACGAATATATATATATATATATGTATATATATATACGAATTTTTTATTTTTTATTTTTTTATATTTAATTTTTATTTTACATAAATATTCACTTAATTTATCCACTGATTGATTTCATCTATAATATCCGAAGCTGTTGCAGAAGTAGGAAGAGGAGGTATTAATGTGTTGCCATCATTGTTATTATTGTTATAATGCTGATATTGAATTGAGTTGTTATGGTAAGACATATTATTATTATTACTGTTGTTACTATTATTATTATTATTATTATCGTTATTGTTGTTGTTGCTGTTATTATTATTATTATTAGATATATTAGATGAAGGTGAGGATGATGATATTGATGGTGAGGAAGCAGATAAAAATGGAGAAACAGAATGGTGGTCCATCATAGCATGTTGTTGTTGTAGATCAGAAATAGAAGGTGAATTTATAGATGAAGAATGATTTAATGTTTGTTGATGATGTAATAATTGTTCTTGTTGAACTTTATGCAATTTTTCATATAAAGTTGCTTGGAATCGTTCTTTAAATAAAGGAGAGATTGTCATTAATAAACTTTCCATTGTTTCATAAGGTCCCGTTTCAACACAAGATTGGACAAATTCAGCTGCTTGGATAGTATTTTGATCATGTGCTAAAGGTAAAGAAGACGCTATCTAATAATTATAATAATATATATAATCAATAAGTACATACGTATACATACACACACACACACACACACACACACACACACACACACACACACACGTATATATATATATATATATATTTATTATTATTATTATTATTATTATTATTATTATTATTATTATTCATATGTCTACTATTTTCTTTCCTTTTCTTTTCTCTCTCTCTCTAGCAGTAGCATTTTTATATCTTATTAAAGCCTTACTTTATAACCTTGGTTGGAAACTTCAATAACGACAATCACACCTTCTAATAAAGTTAAATCCAGTCGTCCAATACCTAGTATTTCATCTTTTACAAATACAGCTGCTGAACCGGGAACAATACCATAATCATAATCTTTTGTTATTGAATCCAATTCTTCTGATAACGTGCTATACCTCATAATTTGTTTGCTATTCTTATTAATAATCAAATAAAGTACAAATTAAGAATATATTAAAAAAAGAAAAGAAAAAAAAAAAAAGCTATATAGTTATATGTATAGATATATAAATAAAATTATAATAAATAAATAAAGATGAAGAATAAAATAATAATAACAATTATTTATAATTCAAATATATAAATAAATAAATGGATTGATATATTATGAAATAAACTATTATAAAAAGAACTTGAGAGCTTTTTTTAATAAAGGTGAAAGAGAAAAGAAAAAGGAAGATAAAAAAAAAGTGGGGGAATTTTTAAAAAAGTTTGGCGGCGGAGCGGGAAAAATATTGAAATGAAAATCTTTTTTTTAACTAGTCTGGCGGTCTCCCCGAAAGACTCAGCATCTGGGAGCGAGCATATATCAAACACATTTTGCATTTTTTTTAAAAGTAAAAAATGTTTTCATATACTATTTTTTTTAAAAAAATAAATAAGAATAAATTTAATGATAATAATAATAGTATAATAGTAATATTTTATATGAGATCATAATTTTTTTACATTATAAATACCTTTTTTATGTAAAATACGTACAAGATCTTTTCTTTAAAAGGAAACTTTAATAACCAAGCAATACAATCGCTTGATTTTTCATAATGTATGAATTAAAAAAAAATAGATAGAAATATATAAAAAAAGGTATTACGCAATTGTTTAAATAGGATAAAATAAATAAACGAAAGAATTTATTTTGATATACTTTATTTAAAGAACCACTAGATAATGTATTTAAAATGAAGGGTATATATATTAGGTTGATATACAGGGAAAAAAAAAAATAGGGTCTAAGTTTAGAAATATATATTTTATAGTTTAGTTAAAGATAAAAATCCAGAATGATTTTTGTTCATGACTTTTTTTCGATGAGAAGGAGACCAAGTATTAATAGATGAATCGTGATCGTGATCATTATTATTACTATTATTACTGTTGTTGTTGTTGTTACTGTCGCTGTTTGCAATAAAAGTAATATAAGAATCATTTTCTAAAGGTTGTAAAATTGGATCTATGATGGAAGTAGGGTCTTTTTTCTCTATAGGATGTATTATGGAATACTTATTTCTATTTTTTTTCTTTTTTGGGTATTGTAAATTTGGTAAAGATGGTAAATAAGGCATGAATGGTGAAAAGTAGGTAGTATAAGATGATGAAGATGATAATGGTAAAGATGTGGTATTTGTAATTACATTAGATGAAAATAAAGAAGTTGAAAACATGGATAAAAGTCGATCTTGTTCAGTGACGAAATGAGCCTTACATAATCTATATTCAATAGGAATCCATTTTTGATTTCGTTCAATTAATCTTCCTCTTAAAATAAAAGTATCAAAATAAGGTTCTTGACATAAAGAGCAAGGTGTAGATGATTGCAAATAGCTTATTAAATGCGAGGGCAATTCGTGTATAAAGGATGAGGATGAGTGATAATCACGATTACGTATAATTTGACGAGCGCATAATTCTTTTAAGGAGGGAGGTGAGTGAGATAGAGTATAACAAGGTAATTTCATACGCGTCACAGGCGGCATGGTATCATTTAAAATGGGACATCCTTCTAAAATTAGTCTTTTTAATTGCTGTAATTGAGTGATTTCAGCTGGTAAGACGGAGATGGTATTATGGGATAAATCTAATATTGCTAATCGTTTTAATCCAAGGAAAAAATGGACAGGAACCGTTTTTAATTGATTGGAAGACAAAATACAATATTGTAATTTTTTAAGATAACGAATACATGGTGTAATAGATGTGAGATGATTATGTGAGATATCCAATTCAACTAATTGTGTTAAATAACCTATTGTTTCTGGTAATGAATTTAATTGATTATGACCTAAATATAAACTTTCTAAGGATTGAAGATAACCAATCGATTCTGGTAACGACATTAATTTATTATTAGACCTAATGTATAAACGATAGAGGTAATAATTAAAAATAAATAAGTAAAATATAGTTGATTAAATAATCTATAAACTGATTCTAAATTATGTCATCTTTATTATTATTATTATTTACTTACAAATCTAATTTACGCAAAGTATTTATTAAGCCAATATTGGAACTTAAATAAGACAAATTATGGTGAGATAAAGAAATAACACGTAACATTTTATCCATTGTTTGGAGGTCTTTAAGTGTGATTTTTTGTTGTTGCTCTTTTCCAAAAACATTTGACGTGTTTTCATATGCAATATTATTATCATTATTATATGTTAAAAAAGCAGAAGAATAGTAAGTTGAATCTATATAGTCAAGATCGTTTGATAAAGTATTTATATTGTTATTTAAAAAGGAAGTTGCAGAAGAAGAAGAGGAAGAATAAGGGGAAAGTGGCAAAGAAAGAGTAGAAGGAGTTGGTGTGCACGGTTGACTACTTAAACCGTAGTGCTGTGGTTGGTTTAATAATCTATCATGGTAAAGTTTCGTTTTTATTGGTATTATTCTTTTATTCTCGCTATTTTCGTCATTCCTTTTACTATTATTATGAATATAGCCAATAGTTATTGTTTCATATAATTTACTATTTGCATTTCCCATTTATATTTTGTATATTTATAAGAGAGGAAAAGAGAGAAAAGAAAGAAAGAGAGAGAGAGAGAGAGAGAGAGAGAAAGAAAATAAAAATAAAAATTATATGGGCGTTATTAAAAAAAAAAAAAGGGGAGAGGGCGTCTAAATTTTTTTTTTTAAATGTGAATTGTCTTATTTTAAAAATAAAAAACATTTTAAAATGAAAACAAAAAGGGAGAAAAAAAAAGTAGGGGAATAAAATATATTTATTTTTATAATCCAGAATATATATTTCAATAAAGATGATTTGAATTTTAAAAATAACCTTTTTTACCTTATTTATTTAAAATAGTAATATAAGCACTAGCATAACTAACACTGCTGTCTTTAATTGTATGACAAGGACTACTTTGAGCATATTTAATAAATTGAATAGATTTTTCATATTGTTGATCATTTAATGTATGTAAAGCTGCCATTAATACACAAATAGGATGTCTTCCACAAATAGTATTTTGAGTTTCATTTAAATATGACCGAAAGGCTTTTACATCTAAGGATTCAATGGTTTTAATTCCAGTTTGATCTAATTGTTCAATGGATTTATAAATCGGTATATCATCATCAATAATAATAGAGTCGTCCCTATGAAGGTGTTTTCCTTGATAATAGGTATATCGAAACCTTTCCCCCCAATGACAAAAATCGGATGATACTATAAATAAATTGCTTGGATCGGAAAGGTATTGTCCAAAAATCTTGCCATATTTATCTTCTTTTTCTTCATGAATTGACCCAACAAGGATAGGGATTATTTTAATATCATTGATTTTCCTATTTTATAATTATAAAGATAAAAACGAGCCATTTTTTGGTCAATATACATACCTATATATATATATCTTTTTTTTTTTTAAAAAAAAAATAAAAAAAAAAACCTACTTTTCAAAAATTTTAAAAATATAAGGTAAATGCATTTCAATGCTATGTTCATCTTCGTCCGCTGATTTGCTCATTAACGTAAATTGCTTTGTCAAGTATAATTCACTAATAACTAAATATTAATAGTCATTATAATAATAATCAATTCATCCATTTCACCTTTATTTTAATTTAGTTTATTTATATTTTCATTAGTATAGGTAATAATATCTTTACCTTCATGGTCTAATGTCAAACTACCAAGCGGAGTATCATAAGCTTCATATTTTGATAATGCGCAACCATCTAAATATACATGATGGGATGGTCCTAATATAAACACTCTTTTACTATTTCACAATGTTAAAAAGTAAATGATAAAAATAAAAAATCAATTACAATATATTTACAAAAATATATATTATTCCATACTTACATATTAGATACATTTATGCTTTTATAGGCATAGGCTGCTGTTGGTCCACTATATGAATATCCAGCATGACTATAAAGAAAAATAAAATAATATGCATGGAAAAAATGTTTAACCAGTTAGCTGTTAAAATAGACTACGTATATCCCCTTTTTTAATTTTTTTTTCTACCTCTTTTTTTTTTATCTAAAACAAGATATAAACTTACGGTGCAATAATGGCGCGAACATCTTTTATTGGGAGAGATGTATCTTTTACAGTAGCAGCAATCAAGTTTTTTTCTAATTCACTATTTAAACGTGTTTCTATATTTTAAAATAATAATGGTATTTTAAAGATAAAATAATAAAAATAAAAATAACACTATTAACATATTTCTTCAATAATAATAATAGTAATAATAATAATAAATAATAAAAATAACTTACTTGAATTTGTATACCAGCTACCTGCATGAGTTGCTGATCTATTCATAATAAAAGTTGTTAAATTATAAACTATACTTTAAAAAAGAGTAAAAGAAAAAAAATGGGTTGGGAAAAAAAAAGAAAGGTTTGAAAATTAGTGTACTTTTTTTCAACGGACTTTAAACGCGCATAATGTAAAAAAAAAAGAAATCTTGTTTATTTTACTTCCTTTTTTGTTATTTTTCAAAAATGCGTAGCTTGTAGTGCTAATTATTTACTTACATACCGCAAGTCTTGTTTTTATAATATTTTTACTGTGACTTCCATGGTAAAATAAATCAAAAATTCACAAGCAAACTAGTTTTCCATTTAATTTGGTAAACAATAGATCAATTGGTTTGAAATTTTAATTGATTGGTATATAAACTAATTTATATACAATGATTGTGGATATATGTAGAATAATATTAAAAAATAACTAGAGTTTCTATAACTATTGGTAATTTGATTAATATTTTTTTTAAAAAAGAGAAAAATAACTAAAAAATATTCAAAAAAGTAAAAATTGGAGTATGCTGGAACAAGAGTTTCTTTATTATAGGCGGTAATCCTCGCCCATTATATATATATATATATATATATATATATGTATATATATGTAAGTAAATATGTAGACTTTTCAAGTATTTTTATCAAAGAAAAAATATATTTTTGATAAACTGATCACTAATAAATGGCACTACATCATCTATAGTTGGTAATATAGTTAAGTAGATACATGATTTTTTAATAGTATTTATATGACATAGTGTGTTTTTTTATAAAAAATATCAATGCGTTTTTTTTAACTCAGGTAAAAAAAGAATCGCGGTGTAATTTTTTCATTCAATTTCACTCTTTTTTTTTTTTTTTTTTTTTTCAAGCCAGTTATTATTGTTGTTGTTTTTTTTTTAACAAGTAAATAAACAAAGCTTTGAAACAATTATATGTCACAGTCGAGTAACGATCAAGATCCAGAGATTTTTAATTCAACCTCGTCCCCCAACTTGGGTATAGTTCATTCCGATCTTGATTTTCCATCCATCTCTTATTACCACCCAACAGAACGCCTTGATAGCGATATGGAAGAACCTGATTCAGAATTAGGACTTACACTTTCTGGAAGAAGGAATGGCAATATATTAAATAGAATGAATATAGATGACGAAGAAGAGGATGAGGAAGATCATGATAATGAAGTGGATCAAAATAATGAGGAAGACGAAGAAGAAGAGGAGGAGGATTTGGAATTAGAAGATGGAATAGAAGAAGAAGAAGAAGACGACGATGACGGAGACAGACAAACATCTGATTTACAAAAAGAAGCCGATGCTTGTAGAATATATGATGCAGAACATCCTGATAAGAAACAAAAAATTGAAGGTGGAAGAGAAATTACAGAACACGAAGCTATATGGACGGTATCTACTTTTAGACCTGACTGGGGAGTAGAAAAGATGCGAGATAATAATCCTCTCACTTATTGGCAGTAAGCATTCCTTTCCTTTTTTTTATATGATTGACGATAAGAAGTATAAAAAAAATAGCAAGTTATATAATAATAAGAATGAAAGATCGACATAATGGATAAGCACACTTATATATTTGTTTATTTTTATTTTAGGTCAGATTCTCCAAATCCAAAATCGCCTCATACTGTAGATATTTATTTTCATCAAGCTACTGTTATCAAGGTAAAGAAATGAATAACGTTTTAAAATGTACCATATAATAACATGTATAAATATGGTGATATCTTGATATTAATGCTTTTATTTTGTTGCTTATTTATTAATCTATTAGCAAGTATCTATCTTTACGGATGTTTCTCAAGATGAAAGTTATACTCCAAAGCTGATATCTATACGTGGTGGAACCAATTTTCGAGATTTGCATGTAAGTTAAATAAATAGATATGTATATTATATCAATATTAAGTATGCTTTGAACTTTAATATTACTATTATTATTTAAAAAAAATAGGAAATAATGGAACTAGAATGTGAAGATAATGTTGGGTGGAAAAATGCGGATTTTACATCAATATCAGAGTAAATATAAAAGTAAAAATATAAAGTTATATACACGATTCAAGATATTTATTTATATTTATATTCTTTTTATTTTTTTTCTATTTTTTATACTGTAGTGAGCCTATACGAGTTTTCCAATTACAAATAGCTGTGCTTAGTACTCATTTTAATGGTCGTGATACACATATAAGACAAATTAAAGTTTATTCCGTTCCTTTGTAAGTCAATTTTTTTAATATTATGAATGGTGGGTAATTTTTTTTATTTGTGTTTAAATTAATTTTTTTATATTATTTTTATTTGTATACGAATAATAGGCCATATACACAAGAAATTATTGATTCAGATGGAGAAATCAGCATGCAAACAAGTATACAAAAAAAGGGTCTTCGGTAGTTATTATTTATTTGTTGTACAACTTGCCTAGTTTATTTTTATTAGTGTACCTTCTCCTTTTTCCTTATTTTTCTTCATTTTTCCTTTTTTTCTTTTTCTTTACCCTTTTTTCTTTTTTTTCTTTTTTTTTTTTTT